>JABGLY010000283.1:0-145007 GCA_013623525.1 Fusarium dimerum | reverse complement strand
GTGTGTGTGTGTGTGTGTGTTGTTATGGGGTGACATAAAAAGGTCAACACCTATCGGAAGTATTTCCCACGATTTCCAAGTAAAAAAAGGCACACACAGAATAGAGCTTCTAAAAGTGTGTTGACAACAGGTACAATATTGAATTGCGAGATTTAGCCGCACAAAGATACAATCACACCTGGTCCTGGACAGCATATTTGCCCCTCCTTTTCTACCGCAAATGTGCAGACCAGGACAAGACAGGACAGGACATTGACCGTACAGTAATACTCAACGTCACATCCACACAAGTGGCGGCATCATCGCCAAGTCCTTTAGAACACGCCTCCACCCTCACACACAAATATCAAACTGCAGTGTACTCTCTTTTTCTTCCACTCTTACACACCCAACCCACCACTAGCATCTCAAACCTGAAGCATGGTCCGTTCTACTTGTCCGATTCTCTCTTCTCATTTGTTGAACCTCAGTATCCTTTCCCTTGCATCTAAACGGCGCACACCTGAAGCATGTCAGGCTTGGGTCTATTTTTCCTTCTTGTCCAAAACCCCCCTGTCGTTCTGTAGTTAGCTAACCAAAAGATGTTTTTTGATTTTCCTTTTCCTTGGAATAAACACAATTCATCATTGACCGGTTTTAGTTTCAACTTCAATAGTTTCCGGATCCAAGCTGGACCGCCTGAACCAATGTCCACTTTGTTGGATTCGGTATTCCGGAAGGTGGATATCAGCCATGTCTAAATTAGGCTGGTCTTCGATGACCGAGTGAGCTGAGGAGATCTAGATCGTTTGATACTTGTTTCTTTTGATTTTTCCTGTCCTCTCTCGTCTTGCCTTGGCTTGTTTCCAAAGTAGCGTTTAATGTGGGAAGAGATTTCACGCAGGGCCAGGGCTAGGCTTGGGGGGGGAGGGGGCCGTAGTCAGACAATATGATGGCAATATGTAATGCATGTTGTAAGTCAAGTTTCTGGTCAGGGTGTTTTAGTTTCTCCCTCTGAGGCTTGATGGTTCAAGCGTTGATAGTCTTGAACGTGATATAACTTCCCTCGCCGAGCCTCCAGTTCCTTTCTCATGAAACCAACCCGTCTCCTGCAAACAAAGATCCAGTCATGAGCTCGTTACTAAGCCGTTCTTCTTCTTTCCAGTCTACGCCTTTGTCGGCATCCTCCCCTCCCACAACCCCTGACTCTGGTTCAGCCTTTGGTTGGGACACTGCACCTACATCTACTTCTGCCTCGGGTGACAGCTTCATTCTCGTTATCGGCGGCCTTGGTTACATTGGTTCTCATACGTCCCTGGCCCTCCTCAAGGCTGGTTACAATGTCATCGTTGTTGATGATCTCAGCAATAGCTTTCACAGCGTATTCACACGAGTACGACTGATTGCGGAAAAGTATCGTCAACAGCATGAATGTCCCATGCCAGCCTTCCATTTTCACAAGCTCGACTATCGCAGCAAGTCGATGCGCTTTCTACTAGAGTCGTACTCCAACCTTGTCTCGAATCCGGACAACAGCACATCAGGAGATTCAGTCAAGAGGGAGTCACGTATCTCTGGAGTGATTCACTTTGCTGCCTACAAGTCTGTCAGCGAGTCCATCTCCAAGCCTATCCAGTACTACCGCAACAATGTTTGTGGACTCGTGGACCTCGTGGAACTGCTAGGCGAGCACAACATCCGCAATTTTGTCTTTTCGTCCTCAGCTACCGTTTACGGCAGCAAGGCAGATGAAGGCGTACCATTGCAAGAGGAGGACCTCGTACACACCCGGGAGACGTACATGGACGCTGACGGTAACGCCAAGACGGCGGAACCAAATGTGTCAGGTCTCCAGAGCCCATATGCACGGACCAAATATTTTTGCGAGGCCATCCTTGCTGATATTGCCATATCGGACCCTGCATGGCGTATTGTAGCGCTCCGGTATTTCAACCCCATCGGAAATGATTCTTCCGGTCTTCTGGGAGAGGACCCGAAGGGGGTGCCTACCAATCTTTTTCCTGTCATTACCAAAGTTCTCCTGGGAGAGATGGACGAGTTGAGCGTCTTTGGCACCGACTGGGACACCAGAGATGGAACGGCGATCAGGGACTTCATCCATGTCTCTGATCTAGCCCGGGGGCATGTCGCAGCCCTTGCAGCGGGGATTGACGTCCCCTTCCGGACATACAATCTGGGCACGGGGACTGGCACAACCGTGGCTGAGGCGGTGGAGAGTCTACAGGAGGCCTCGTCACGAAAAGTACCTGTCAAGCTTGCACCACGCAGGGCCGGCGACGTAGGATCCTGTGTAGCGGCGAACGAGCGGGCAACCAAAGAGTTGGGATGGGTGGCACGGGAGAGCATCCAGGATTGCGCACGGGATCTATGGACGTTTGTGTCCAACTCGACCTGAACGGACCTGATCTTGCTGGATCCTGATGGGTTGACCTGAACTTTGAGTTTTGATGTTTCGTTTCGAGTTATTCCGTTTTCTTTTTTCTTGACTAGTCTCTTTTGTTTATCTCTGGCATACACTACGGTATGGGGTCATTATAATTTAAAAAGAAGTGCGGAATGGATGGTTTCTCGGGTGGGACTTGGTTGGTTGGTTCTGGTTACGGGCTTTGGCTTCGGTCTCGGACTTAGGTCTTGTTTTTTTTTTTCTCTTTCTCTCACTCTCACATACGTAATACATGAACCTAGTATGGGTACGTTCGGTCTAACAAACGTTTTATTTGCTTCTTTCCCTTGTCTTGTTTGGTCTTGATGAAAATTCTCTTCTTCAGCTGTGGTATACGAGGATAAAAAGCAAACCATGGTGTCCCCCCGTACCATCCGAAACCCACTAAGTTTGGACGTTTTAAGATGGCTTTAGCTTAATTACAGTAGTTAGCCTGGAAAGAAGAAGAAATCGAATGGAACAAATGTTGGATGGACGCGCCATGACCCCTGAACCTGAACTTGACGCTTGAACAACCGCTAAAATCAGCCTCTCTCGTCAACGAAACGGAATGAAGAAAAAGCCATCAGTTCGCACAGACAATTAAATCGGAGAATTGGTATTAGTCAAGCCACTCACCAAACAAAAGATTGGGTGCTGATTGTGTCCGGCTATACGGGGGAAACATCCTCATCGGACCCCTGTCAATCTCTCAATCTCAATCTCACCAGCGGGCCATACTCGCTGTTTCATTCAGTCATCCAACCTGGAGAACACGCAAGTGGCTGAAAGAAACACGCGCTGTGCCTTTGCTAGTGTCTCAAGCCTATCTTTACGTCTACCAACACTCAACCCACCAGCCAACCCACTCACAGACACAGACCAGCCACTGAACATATGCCTCACTTGCACAACGCAAGCACCACCAACAGTGACCAATTCAACCTGCTGTTGGGGTGCTCTAATTTAGCTACAGGTCCATGCACTGCAGTACAGTACCTACCTGACCTGACCTGAACCTGAGTTGGCCACACATTTCACAAAAGGGCCCCCCCACTGTCCGACCTCTGAAATGTGTCCGCGTCTGTCCTCTGTGGGAAAAACCCGTTTCGCCGACACTAATTCCGGTGGGAGGGAGCTTTCTGTCCCCATCGTCCGTGTACACGCAATCTAACCTAACCTACCTGAGTAGCCACTGTGACTGTGCTGGAAATGCTGTGTCCCATTGGAAAGGAAGAGACAGAGACAGAGACAAGTGAGAGACCAACAGTATGTATGTGTTATGCATGCATGAGTCTATTTCCACCAATTCCTGCAGTTGTACAACGCCTCGATCCCATGCATTATGCACATTGAGAATATCACGCAGCAAACCATAAACGGACGGTATTCTTTTTTAACCCAATTTCGTCGCTTTATTGCCATTTCTCTTTGCTGTGGCTGACTCACCCACAAAATGACCAAGGAACAAGGGCCAAGACAGAGAGGGGAGGGAAGAGGGGGAAAAAAAAAACGTTGACACGAACCCCCCCTTGGCTGACATGTTCACTACCCTGTAGACGATGCTTGTCTAGGTTACGTTGAAATATATTGCTTACCATCTTTTCTTTCAACGACGTGCTAGAATCCTCGTCACTCATCACTCTCTATTGGGCTTTTCACACCGTTCTAGAGCTTCTTTTTCTTCTGCTTGCCTTGCCTTACCTTGCCTTGTCCTGCCTTGTCTTTAACCCATCCAGCCTCTATTTTCTCACTTGCTTCTACACTACTCTCCTTTCAAGTCCCTCCTCCGAAATCACCCCATACATACACAGCAAACCAAGTAGTATTCAGTCATCATTTCGCCCCATTTCGCCATACATACAGCACAGTACAGTCAGTACATGCACCAACGCCTTTAACCTCCACGCCACCACACACCATGGCCCGACAATCTTCATCTTCACCATGTGTTATGGTTCCTCTGTACATTTACCCGACCCCCCAAGCCTGGGATCCCCTCTTTGAGGCTGCAAGAGCTCATCCAGACCTTCTCTTCATCGCCATCGTCAACCCTGCCAGTGGTCCTGGCCCAGACCAGTTCCCTGACGCATGCTACTGTGAGATGCTGAGCAGGTTCCAGCAGGTTCCCAACCTCCAGACTATTGGTTACGTGCATTGCAGCTACGGTCAGAGGGATGTGGAGCTTGTCGAGCGTGATATTGATGCCTATGTCGGCTGGAATTCTCGCTTTCGCGTTGACGGCATCTTCTTTGATGAGGCTCCATGGTCGCCATCCCAGCTGGGTTATATGAGCCGCCTCTCCCAGAGCACCAAGAGCAAATGGCAGCGTGGCGTCGGCCGTCAAGGCATGGTTGTGTACAACCCGGGCGTGGTTATCCACCAGGAGTACTACACCCAGGCCGACTACGTTGTCATCTTCGAGCAGTCAGAGGCGCACTGGAAAGATTATTTCCTGCAAAAGGGATTGCCACAGGTCCCTGCCCAGTATCGCCACAAGGCAATCGCAATGGTGCACACATGTAGCGATCGACCGGCCTCTGAGAGCTTGGCACAAGAGATCTTCCGTCTTGGCTTTGGTGGTCTACATCTGACGGACCAACTTGACGGTGGATATACACAGTGGCCAGCAATTTGGAGCAGCACCACCGATCTCGTCAGCCATCTCCTAAAGTCCGCACCTGTGTCCGCATCATCCGCATCCGCATCCGCGTCCGCGTCCACAGGTTGTTAGTTATCGCATGTACAAGACAGCGCATTTAGTGTAAATCGTCATCGTCATAATAGAGAATTAGAGACAAGAAAGAAAAGAGAGCTAAAATTAGTTCCGTCAATAGCTGCCGATCTACCCTAGCTTCACCGTCAACTTTACGTGTGGCTGTTTTGAGCTGTTTTTTTTTTTTAATTCTCCTAGCATGTGCCTGCTAAATATTTACCCCTGTCTATCCTTATTGATGTCAACTCTATTAACATTACATGGTATGGGTCAGCGTTGTGTGAGGTCAACCCACTCACACCACTGACACCACACACATACACACATACACACATACACACATACACACATACACACATACACACACACACCAACATGTCCTCCTTCATAAAGTTAACAGCCTCAGTTCGTGCTAAAAAGTAAGACTTGTCTCGGACAAATTGATTAAAAAGCGTTGAGTTATGGAGAAGCGCTTTGACAGGGAAAAGGAAAAAAAAAAGAGCGTGCTTATGAATTGAGTCTTTTAATTCAATTGTCATGCTGTCATCGACTGTTCATAATGCATTTCCTTCTACTCCGCTCCAGGCAGAAAGTACTGTATGAGTATGTCTCAGTTCACCAATTGTGTCTAGCAAGTCTGATCGCCTGTCTTGGCAGTGAATCGACAGATGCTGAAAATATGGCAATCTGATGCTATTTCTTCCTCTTCTTCTTCTTACTTCTTCTTTTGCGCGCGTATTGTCCTTGGCAGCGGCATCTTGTATCCGGCCGAGAGCAAGGTTCTCCGGCCTAGAGACCAATTGGCCTCGAGGCCCGCGACACGGTCTAGTCCCTTGTGGCAGATTTCGATTGGTGGGACGTCCAGGGTTTGTAATATATGCATGCAGATACAGGGACCAGGAACGAATGAGTGCCACAGTACAGACAGAGTACCATTGAGTAGTCCTGGCCAAGCAATGATTTGATGAAGAAGAGGAAAAAGAAAGGAACGGAAGAAAAAAAAAAGGTGTCAACGAATAATTGTGCTGCAGTGGACAGTAAACAGAACAGGAACAACATGACAGTGAGTGATGGAATTGTCAGGGTGAGCGTTGTCCGTTTATCACATCACAGCCCAGACAGACCAGACCAGACCTCACCATTCTCGTGGCGCCATCTACAACAGCTGGACCTGCAGAGTTACACAGATCAAAGACAATCACAATCCCGCAAGGTTAATCATAAGCTTGAATTAATGTTTCTGTAAATGACTAGGAAAATGACATGCTGTGCACTCTGTAGACTGTGCTGTACTGTACTGCAATGTAAACAACCCCCCGTTACGAAACACTCGATTAGTTCGCCCTGACCTTTAAACACGCCACCGTTATTAGACCATTCTACCCAATTTTCCGCACAAATCAATCACGTAATCGACGACCTCCTTAGCTCACAGGTCGGTCTCTGTTTCTTCGCTTTAGCTTGTCCCCGCAACTCCCCTTGCCCATCTCACCAAGTCCTTGGCGCAACTCCCCTTTTACGAAGCCTTTCCCACCTCGGTAGTAAAGGTCGTTCCGTTGCAATACTCCACCCAACCATCCAGGTTCATCTTCTTGATGACCGTGCTAAATCCGTCCGTCCCTGCAGACTTTCCCCTTCCAGAACAGATCTCGTTCTTGGACTTGGTGGATACACCGTCGGGAGTTCCGGCTGGGTACTCGATGTGGAAGACTGGTTTGCCGGCATCCACAAAGGCTGCAAAAGTCTCACACTCGGAATACTCTGCGCATTGCTCGTTGACGGAAAAGTGAACATGTTCAAGAACGTCCTCGATGATGTCTCCGGCATTCTTGAGACCAGTTGACATGTTGTATGAGCCAGCTGTCTTGGACAAGAACTTGATAAAATCAACTGCATCACCTGATGTGAGGTTGAGGCCGTTTTTATTTTGCTGTGGCAATCTTAGTGACATGGCATATTTGAAATTCAGCAGCTTTTACTTACGAATCCATCAACGTTGTCCGGATCGATGGCATCACATCCTTTGTCGGCTGCAGCCTTGATTCGCTTCTTCATGATATTGCGAACGTTGGGGCTTGATACGTTCAACCAGCGCTCATCAGGCCAGCCATCCAGCTCTTCACCGAGATCTGCCTCATCGAAGTCATCTTTGTCATCGCGCCAGTCCTCCCATGAACCGGCGCTGAAGTAGCAGATGGACTTTTTGCCAGCCTTGCGAAGAGCAGTGAATGTCTCCTTGGAGTTGTCATAGACATCAATATCGTAGATATCAACATCAGGGGTGACCTTGCCATCGTTGTCGATTTCGATGGGCTTGAGAAGTACGATCTGCCAGGCCGCGCCTACTTCAGGTTGCCAGATAGAGGTGCGATTAGAATCGTCTCCAGTGTCAGGAGTGTCGTCCTTGTCGTCGGTGTCGCCAGAATCTTTGCCGTCATCTCCTGAGTCGCCTTTATTGCGAGTCAATCCAACACCGAGACCAACACCAAGGGGAATGACGATGATAAGAAAAAGGCCAACTAGAGCGAGTTTCTTCCAGAGAGGCCAGGGTGCTTTGCTACCCTTCTTCTCCTGGAGTTCATGTGTCGAGGACGACACGTCTGCTGAGTCGGGTGAAGCCATGTGAGTGCGGTCGGGAGTGTGGGATGGGTAAGAGAGTGGTAAAGCTGGTGACGACGACATGTGTGAACGACGCACACTTATGGAAGCATCAACAGGACGAGAGAACATGACATGTCGTGCTTCAAGTGCCAAGCCGTGAGAGGGAGTAAGGCTTCAGCAGACAAGGGGCGGCAAATGTTGCCGTCGTGGACAAACAGTTTCTCTCTGTTTCGTATCCTCTTACCAGCGTATCGCCTTGGCTGACTAGGACATGGCCTATAACAGAGTCGAGCGTTTGGTCTAGACTGTTTCCAACTGAGAACGTTGCCTGAGCGTGCAATTTGTGGCAAGATTTTCACTCAAGCTAAGCTGCAGGGCGTTATGGGAAAAGTAATAATGATTTCCAAGAACAAATTAAAAACGGTTTTAGCAGGAACCCTATTCTCCTCTCATCTACTCACTACAATGCACGCATCTACCTACATGTCTTACATTGGTACGATACTCCTTGGCACTGTACTTCTGGTCGACCACGTATCTCCATGTCAAGGTCTCCCTGCAATACTACCCAGGTAAAGCCTCTCCCGACCCTGGTTTCTCCAAAAGTAAACTGCACAAAGAAGGCAACACGCCACATCGTCAGGGGTTTGTTGTTTAGACCAGGGCCTCCCCCCACCCCTTGAGTGACAAAAATAATAGAGACGGCGGGAAGGGGTGGGAAAAGACGATTAACTGATCTGAAACATCCATCAAAAGGGGAAAAAAGAGGTGGGCGGGTAAAAACAGCCAGCCGAGGGACAAGAAGGAGGGAGGGAATTAAAGCAGGTCGTTCTCTTTGTCTCTCCTGACCTTTCCTGGCTAGTCATAGATCCTAGTTAGTGTCACTCTTCTCTAGTCAAGTAGTCAAGGTCAAACCAATCTACTCAGTACGACATTCTTGAGCGGAACCATGTCCGCCCGACCTTGTTCGGACACAAGGTCAATGCCGTCAAGGTTGAAATAAACCATCCCACAGGGCTGCAAGGGTTCTAGTTAAGGTGCTCACCATCTTGAACTTTTTTGTTCCTTCACCGGTCCCCACAAGAGACTAAAATCTGGGTTCTTTTTTTTTTGTCTCTCCCTTCCAGGGATCTCTCTCTACTCTCATCTTACATACATTAATGCGAGTGGGCTCCTGAGGTAGTAGTTGGACCAGGGTGTTTACATATAACCTGTGTCAGGTAATGGATGGATGGATGGACCTCTATCGGTGAGTCGACATGTCGAGACTAAAGTTAGTACAGATTTGCTTTTCCTGTCAGGTTAAAACAAAATGACCGATGGGCTTTTCCCTGGAAATAGAAACATAAACGAACTAATCGTGACGGACCTAGACCGTTTGTTTTAACTTGATCTTTTGGGAAACTAATCTGCCATGTTCAGACCATATCGTATTCTATTAACCTTGGCATCGTTATTCATACCATCATCCATCTCTCCCACCGTATTCAGGGGGGGTCATGGCAACAAGGGGGGAAAAAACTAACCGCCTGTGATGCATCTGTGAATAGTGAATATCCATCCCACTCCATCTACCGACACCCATCGCCAACCATGCCCCCCCTCCATCTCTTGATCAATGCAGCCTTGTTTTTTTTCTTTCGCATGTATTCTTGTGTACTTCTCTAAACAGAAAAGAAATATTCTCCGCTTTCGACCTTTGTTTACGGTGTGGCGTACAGAAAAATCGGCTCCTGCATCTCACGCTCTGTCTCCTACTCCATCACATCGCCGCGTGTCCCCTGGTTCTTCTACCCGCACGAGGCCTTTTGGTTTACTACACCACACTACACACTACACTGCACTGCACCACATTCCTTTTCAGCCCGCAGACCATGACATGAACCCATTCTTTTTGCCCCTTTGACTCCATTCCTGAAATCTTATTTGCATCTGCGGCTGAATATCTAGGCTGTGACAGAAAATCAATAGTTCGACAAAGGAAGACATACTCGCCTCCTTCATTCATTCGTCTGGCTCGATTTGGAAGTCCATCTCTGAGTGTATATGCATCTTGTCGAGCACATGTGCAGAATGATAAAGGCCAGCCCGCTTCGAACTTGATCATCAGCTTTCATCGCCATCTCACTCTCTTTTGTTTTGGGCATTCCACTTTACTGTGTAGTACGCCCCTCCTTTTGTCCTCTTCTTCACCCAACAGTCTTTCTTTCTCCTGCATTCGCTTCCCAACTCTATTTCCATTCTTGCATCTTTGTTGTTCTCCGTTACGCACTTCCTTCCATCTTCAGCCATGGTCCGGCTTCTCGGGTTCACTGCCCTGTTGGCTGCCTCGGTCAAGGCGTGGCCCTTTGCTACAGGTCACTCTGCGTCTGAAGGTGCCACCAACCACCTCAAGCAGAGGGCAGACAATGAAACAACCAGCACTGCCGCCATCACCTCCGTGGACAGCACTATTCTTGTTCTGGCCAGAGACACCTACTCTGCTTCCACTGCTACCTGGGGTCTCCAGGGTTATGGTATCCCCTACGAAACTCTGATCGTGCCTCAGGACGGCGTGGATCTGCCCGATCTCAACACCACCTCTGGCAAGGGCAACTATGGCGGCATCATTGTTCTAGATGCCCTGTCCTACGAGTACTCTGACGGATGGAGGAGTGCCATCACGACTGATCAGTGGAGCCTCATCCATAGCTACCAGACCACATACCATGTGCGTATGGTTCGTATCAACGAATATCCTGGTCCCCAGTTCGGTATGTCTAGCTTCCGGGTGCTCTTGAAACGCAACTAACAAATCGCAGGTGCTTCAGCTGGACCAGGATGCTGTGGAGATGGCGTTGAGCAGCTCATCAGCATCACCGACGCATCTGACTTCCCCACTGCCAACATCAAGACGTGAGTGTTCTGGTCTAATCTCGTTTTGTCTGCTGCAGTTACTAACAATTCCAGTGGCCAGGGTGTTTCTACAAAGGGTCTCTGGCACTACGGTGCTACCATCACCGATTCCAGCACTACCAAGCAGGTTGCCAAATTCGGACCTGGTGGTGACCAGACTGGTGACTCTGTTGCCGCTGTTATCAACAACTTTGACGGTCGTGAGCAGTTTGTCTGGTTCATCAGCTGGGCTACCGACTGGTCCCAGACCTCCAACTTTCTGCAGCACGCTCACATCCACTGGGTCACCCGTGGTCTCTTCCTGGGCAAGCGCAAGATTCACCTTGGTGCTCAGATTGATGACGTTCAGCTGGCTACTGGTCTGTACTATCCCGCCGGCGAGGAGTTTAAGATCCGAACTGGCGATCTTGAAGCCCACGTCTCCTGGCAGGTTGATATCAATGCCCGCCTTCCTTCAGGATCTGAGTTTTGGCTGGAGCTCGCTCACAACGGTAACGGTGATATCGTCGCTGCTGTTGCTGAGCCCACTGGTGAAGATGTCTGCGACCCTGACACGGCTGTTGACTACGACTCTCCCCCAGACACTGAGTTGGAATGGGTCAAGCCTCCTGGCACTGGAACTGACCTCTGGCCTTCCATTTTCACCACGTACCCCTGGAGCGAGACCTGTGCTCAGCTCGATGAGTTTGCTTCCTGGTTCCTTGACTCGTCCAACCTCAACGCCTTTGGCCATCTCTCCCACACCTTCACTCATCTCGAGTTGAACAATGCCACATACAAGGATGCCAGCCGTGAGATTCACTTCAATCAGGCCTGGATGAAGCAGATGGGTATTGACCAAGCCAACCGCTACTCTGCCAATGGTCTCGTCCCTCCTGCCATTACCGGTCTTCACAACGCCGATGTCATTGAGGCTTGGATGGACAACTCGATCAAGAATGTCGTTGGTGACAACACTCGCCCTGTTCTGCGCAACTCGGAGAGCAAGTTCTGGCCTTTGATCAGCACGGTCGCCAGCAACGGCTATGCTGGTCTCGTCATTGTCCCTCGTTACGCTACCACTATCTACTACAACTGTGACTCGGCCGAGTGCACCACCAAGGAGTGGATTGACACTTCTGGAGGTGCCGGTGATTTCACTGATCTCTTGGCTCAGGCCAAGACTGAGAACACTCGCTACCTCCTCGGTCTTCAGGCTGACCCCTACATGTTCCATCAGGCCAACATGCGTCAGATCGACATGCCCTCCATCACCATCGGCACCGAGACCGGAAAGATGTCTCTTGTCATGGCTTGGGTTGAGACCATCACTCAGGAGCTGTACCGACTGACTGATTGGCCCATCGTGACTCTTACTCACGATCAGATCGCCCAGTACTTCCTCGACAGAAAGACCCTTGATGACTGCAGCCCGCAGCTGTCTTATGGGTACTCGTCCAGCGGTATTGATAGCGTGACTGTCACCGCTAGTGGCAACTCATGCTCTGTGCCGATTCCTGTTACCATCCCCGGCGGATCTGTTTCTGCCTCTGGCGGATCTGTGTCTGCTGATGCTGTCGGAAGTGAGCCTACTATTCAATGGGTGACCTTGAGCGGCTCTCCCGTCACTCTTCAGTTGAGTGATGTTGTTTCCGTATAATGAGTTGTATTATCGTTTAGGTGTAATTGTTGAACTGAGGAGATGAGGGTAAAAAAATAATTGAAATTCTAGGATGATGTGTTCAAGTTTTCTGCCTTGTCTATATACTAGTTTCTAATTCAAGATGATTTGCGTGTTACTGTTTTTCTTAGCCTCTTTTTTGTCGCTTGTGTGTCAATGTCTAGTATGTTCCGTTGTTGAATCTTGTTTGCTCTTCTAGACAGCATGGGCAGCCTCACGTAGATGTTGTACTACCAATGATACATTCCTCTACAAGTTTCAATCTCGTAGCCTGTATTACGTTGCGTTTGCTTGATTTTCTCTTGTTCATCAGTAGCCCAAACTTGGAAGTCCCGGCAGAACGATGTCACACTGCTTAGACTAACAACATCTGTTACCTTGGTTTCATTGATTAGATGAGTTGAACACTTATTTCTTCTTTATTTCATGTCGTGTTTCGAGATTCTGGGTACGAATATGATATTTCAGAAGAGGTGCAAGTTCTGATCGTATTACTTCAGGTAACAAAGTCTTTCAACAGAAGCTCAATACAGGTTCTCTCATTGAATTTCGATGATTTCTTAGATTATCCGAGAAGAATAGACATTATTCGCACTTCTGAGCCCAACTCATTATTAACTAACTTGGACTGAAGTTCTAGTATTAGTTAGTTGTGTTCTAAGTCACTCATTGTGTTCCCATACCACTGCCTCCACATACATCTTATAACGGAGTAACTCAGAACACAAGAGTATTTCGGGGTTGGCGTTCTACTCCTTCAAGGGCAATCATAACTAAACTAAACTTTCGTAAACTATCTGTACCCCTATGTATGCTTCAAGCTGTTCTGCTATTGCCTCTCTCTTGGATCACGTTTCCCTTTGGACACTTTTGACACGGGTATTGGCACATAAACCACAAGTCATGGAAACAAAATAGAACTTCTACTATTGCCATCGTAGTACATGAACAACTGTCACATAGAAATACGGCAAAATCAAACTGAATGGACGACAGTTAGGCCAATGCCTGTTCTACGGATGACCAAGATCTGCTACAGGCTGGCACACAAGCTTCGATCCTGATAAGCAATGCTTGCAGCGATTTGCATACAGAGAAATGAGAAACGATGAAGGAGGTTCAAAACAAATGTATGGTTAACTTCCCAAATATCTGGATCACGGTGGCTGAGTATCATACCAGGAGACCATTTTAGCCAGAACAATCTCGAGTGAGTTCCAAGTAAAGGCTTGCGACGAGACCTACAGGTGGTGGTGTTCAGTGGTCTTACCACTGTTGTTTAGGTGCCTGCTGCTGGAAGCCGAAGAGGCCAATCATGTCAGTTTAGGTATTATGCTAAAAATGGCTCATAAGTAGTACGTCAGAGTACTTTTTTATGTGCGTATCCTAGCAGTTCTCTGAAGTATACTGAAGTACTTAATTCCAGCAGCACGTATATTTATTCCTCCTGCACTGTTCGCTCTTCAAAGTTACGAGCAAACCTTAGTGAGATCAAGCAAAACCGTTGGCATGATACAAACTGTCAACGATTCATCATGCAGAGATCATGCATCAATATTTGCAACGTCTGGGATTTAGGTGAAATTGGACTTATTACTGCAGTAATCATCCTAGTTCACTATTTCGCAACACTAAACCATACTCTCACCCAACAAACATGCCATTCATACGAAAATCCAAGTTTAGGGTAACCCGCGAAGCCCTCTGTATTTCGAAGCATGCACAGCCTCCCAACCCCCAAAAGTCCGGGCTCAACTTCGGATAAACCCCCCAAACTCTTCCTCCCTCCCTTGCATCGACCCTCCTGTTCTCTACGTCACACACCCAAAAGCGAGGCGATCAGTCAGCCTTTCCCTTTCCTGACCCTTCATTTGTGTCGTGTCGCCAATCCCAATCTCACCCCAATCTCGTCATCTGTCCTTTTCTGACACAAACGCGCCCGCTCACGCGACCTCTGTATGCTCTCACGATTGACACGATCAGCACACCCGAGACGCGCTCATTATGCCGTCCGATACTTGGGGTGATCCTGCAAAGGGCCATAGAGGCCATGACTCCAAGTCACTCTCCCAGCCAGATGAACCTAGTCGTGGGGCTGCGGATGAAAAGATGGCCGCTTCAACGTCGGGCGCCGGCGCCAACAGAGACAAGATCAAGTGCCTTGATGGGCTTAGAGGGATTGCTTGTTTGATCGTATTCAATTACCATTTTTTCTGGCCTTGGACTCCTGCCATTATGCTCGGCTACGGTGCATGGGTTCCTCGCTCACCTGAACCCAACTGGGAGTGGCCTACTCTGCCCATCATATGTCTTATTCATCGTGGCCGTCCCATGGTCGCCATCTTCTTTGCCATCTCAGGCTATGTCTTGTGTCGACACATCCTGAGGGCCATTCATGAGAAACGTGTGACCACGGCCTACCAGAGTCTTGCTTCTTCCGTCTTCCGACGCATCTTTCGACTCTACACGCCTCCAACCATTAGCATGTTCTTGGTAGCAATACTCGCTCAGGTGGGCGTCTTTCGATCAGAGGATGCAATCTTCAAAGGCCCTGACTCGGCGTGGATCAACGGCACCGTTACTCTCGGTTACTTCACCAACACATCCACCTGTGCTAATGGCACTTTTCCTGCACTGGGGGCAACGGGTGTGGCCTCATATCTCGGAGTCCAGAGTACCGATTATCTCAACTACACACAAGGCTGGGAAGACCTGATCTGTCTGAATGCTACTTCACAAACTGTCGGCCCCTCGTCAACCTACAAAATAGCAGATGCTCTTGTTGATGAACTCAACAAACTGGAGGAATTGGCAAAGAAAGCAAACGGTACATCCGCAAATGACACTCTGGGACTCGATGATACACTCGCAACGTATGCTCCTATCGAGGATCGTAGCCTCTCCTTGGTCGACAGCGGCAACAGCACAAACACAACTCTGCCCAATATGACCTGGATTCAGATGGGTGGCTCATGGGAAGAACACCCCTTTATCCACGACAACATGACTTACGCCCTCAAAAACTTCACAAGAGCGTACGCCGAATGGGCGAACCCCTTCAACTTTGGCCATTACCATCCTCGCTATGATCCTCACACATTCACCATCCCAATGGAGCTTCGTGGCTCCATGGTCATTTATATCTTCCTCCTTGGCACGGCTGCCCTCAAAGCGAAATGGCGACTGCGGTTTGCTGGCCTTCTCTCAGTCTACAGTTTGATTATGGGCCGTTGGGACATTGCCACTTTCATGGGAGGTGCCCTCTGTTCCGAGATGGATATTCGAAGGTCGGATCCTTCACGAGCCTCATCTGACTCGACGCTGGTGCCTCCAGTGACGGCTGCAGGAATAATCAGAGGCCGACATACCGGCTCTCGACCTACCACTGCAGGAGGTACGGTTTTGCGCTGGGCTCTCATCTTTGTCGCATTGTATTTCCTATCATATCCTGACGCCGGCGCCGAATGGACTCCTGGATTTGCCTATCTATCAACATGGGTTCCGAGATACTACATCCCTCTCTCTGGCTGGATGTTTTACCAGTCCATGGGTGCTCTGCTGCTCCTCCACTGCGTTCTCCGAAGTCCTGTGTTGTGCAGCATTCTCGAAGGCCGAGTCGCCCAATACCTGGGAAAGATCAGCTTCTCGCTCTATCTCGTCCACGGACCTGTTCTGCATAGTCTGGGTTTCTGGATCATGCCCCGCCTTTTCGAATCCTTTGGCAAGACTGTGGGCTATGCCATTGGTTGGGTTATCCTGATTACTGTCACCATGTATCTCACCAATTTGTGGCACAGGAAGGTTGACGTATGGAGTACGACGGTCGGAAAGAGGATAGAGAAGGCATTGCTTGATTGAGGCGCCTGGCAAAAGTTGTTTGGGATTCTACACCGATTGATATTGATTGTCGAGGTGGGTGTTACGGCCTAACGGATAGTATGAAACGCGTGCTTATTTCAAGTTTATTCAACTTATGATATGTCTCTCGGCTAGTCCTTCTTACTCGATATCTAGAATGGAATGAATCCCTGAGAGTCTTATTAATCAAAAACATGGTTGATCATCCCACTCTTGTTGCTGTGATAAAATAAGAAACAAGGGTCAAATCCGTAGGAATGCAGACGAACGGCTCTCAGCGCAAGTTTTCTAGAAGAATCGGCAGAAGTTGCATGATAAGGCATCGATTTCTGATTTTCCCCATGTCCGAGTCTTGGCAATAACATGCCCATGATTATTTACAGTACAAGAAAGATAAGTCGTCTATTCATGACGACGGCAGCGTCCTGATTGCTTTACTCAGCTATTGGATTTGTAATCTTGATTGATCAACGTCATGGAACCCACAGAAAATTCTAAAAGTAAAGTCTAGTGTCGTTGTGCACGCCAACCAGACGTCGCCGTCTCTTGTTGGTCAACCCCTATTCAGAACGATGTTCAGTTTCTGAAATTCCAGTTACCGCAAATTAGATAGATCGTCACTGTGCCTCGGCATTCAAAGCTATGTTTCTCCCCTCTCAGC
This sequence comes from Fusarium dimerum, assembly GCA_013623525.1. Classification (NCBI taxonomy): domain Eukaryota; kingdom Fungi; phylum Ascomycota; class Sordariomycetes; order Hypocreales; family Nectriaceae; genus Fusarium; species Fusarium dimerum. The sequence continues at coordinate 128,194 of JABGLY010000283.1, read as the reverse complement.
TCTCAGGATCAACTGATGCCCGAGTCTTAGGAACAGGGGTCAACTCCACGGGGCAACCAAGACACCGAGACTACCAGGATCACGTTCCATCGATCCAAGTCCCCGACAACCATTGCTCGCTATCGATATTCATCCGTCCCCACACGTCGCATGGAATTGTCGAGAAAAAAAAGGGTCCAGTTCGGTCACTTTGTATGGTTGGACAAGGGGCTCTTTTCCAAAGAATGGCCCGACAGTCCGCAAGTCGGCTAGACTGGACCCGGTGGCATTGACCGATGACATGACGGCATGGACTTGTGGATGGATAATTCTCAGAAAGTATTGTGTTGTTCATGGGTTGATGGAACATTGATGAAACTATATAAGATGCATTCCCCGACGATCCTATAGCACTATTGCCATCATCATAATTCATCACATTATTCTTAAGCAGTAGTAATTTTTAATCACCAACACAACAACAAAGCAACACAATCACGATCACAATCACAATGTCTCCCCGACGCTTCGAAGCCGAAAAGACTGACCCCAGTCCTCTGGGCCAGCCACTACACTTTGAATTCAGCAACAAGACAGCCAAGAACCGTTTCCTCAAAGGTGCCATGACAGAACGTTTGTCCACATGGGATCCCAAAGTCCTCGAGAAGCGCGGTATCCCTACTCCCCAACTCATCAACGTCTATCGCCGTTGGGGTGAGGGCGATTTTGGCGTTATCCTCACTGGTAACGTCATGATCGAGTACGACCACCTCGAATCCGCTGGTAACCCCATCGTGCCTCGTGACGCGCCCATGTCTGGTGAACGATTTGAGGCTTTCAAGGAGATGGCTACCGTTGCCAAGAAGCACGGAAGTCTGGCTATCGCGCAGGTCAGCCACCCTGGACGACAGGTCGCCAGCAACATCCAGAAGCATCCCATCTCGCCCAGTGATGTCCAGTTGGAGGGTAATGTAATGGGAATGACCTTTGAGAAGCCAAAGCCTATGGATGAGCAGGATTTCAAGAATGTCATTGAGGGATTTGCTCATGCTGCCGAGTATCTGTACAAGGCTGGTTTTGACGGCGTTCAGTTGCACGGCGCACAGTAAGTTGCGAACCTCTATTTGGATCAAGGATTAGGTACTAACGCGTGAATAGCGGATATCTTCTCTCGCAATTCCTTTCTCCCACCACAAACAAGCGAACCGACAAGTACGGCGGCTCCCTTGAGAACCGCGCCCGCATCATCTTTGAAATCGCTGACGCTATCCGCTCCCGCGTCACGGATCCCTCCTTCAGTCTCAGCATCAAGGTCAACAGTGTTGAGTTCCAAGACGAAGGATTCTCCACCGACGACTGCAAACTTCTATGCAGAAGTCTCGAGGAGCATGGGTTTGACTTTGTAGAGCTCTCTGGTGGAACATACCAGAGTATAGCTTTCGAGCACAAGCGTGAGAGCACCAGGAAGAGAGAGGCTTTCTTTTTGGATTTCGCGGAGAAGATTGTCACAGAGCTGAAGAAGACCAAGGCGTATGTTACTGGCGGATTGAGAACTGTCAAGGCCATGGTTGAGGCTCTCAAGACAGTGGACGGCGTTGGTCTTGCTAGACCAGCTACTCACGAGTTTGACTTCCCGGCCAAGGTTCTTAAGGGTGAGGCCGGCGGTGCGATCAACATCCTCGTCGACGAGCAGGACTTTGGCGTCTCCAATGTTGCAGCTGGAGCACAGTAAGTAACCCTCGCCTTGATATGTGAGTTAACATATTCTAACTATCATTAGAATGCGTCTCGTGGGCAATGATAAGCAGCCTCTCGATCTAAGCAGAGAGGACCATTGGAAGGTCTTTCAGGAGTCAATGCAGAAATGGGGCGCGGCTATGGCGCAGAACAGCGACAACTCCAAGTATGGCTTTCCTGACATTGAAGGATTCAAACTGGAGCCTTACGGAGCGGTGTATGCTGCATAGATTAGAAGTATGAAGGATTAAAAATATATGCCTAATGATAGATTTCCTTACTTGTCCTGCATCCAATGAATGAACTGTTGTGTCGTGGGTGTAAAGACTGATGATGCGAAGTGAGTATCGGATAAGAGTGATGTCGACTACTATCAAACATACTTGGTCATCGTTGTTTCGAAAGATATTTGAGTATTAATTAATCTTAATTTCTGCGAAAACTCAAGTTAATTTCATTGTGGTGATGACTCCAGAAGGGATCCGGACTAAGGAGAGGTGCACCACATGATAGTATTGGTAATCAAACGAGTCACAACAAGCTAAGTCCTAATGTCATTAACCTGCGTTCTTACAACAAGACAAGACTATTACTTACTTCAGAGATTGTTCCCCAAACGATTCAGATGATCATTGGCAACACTTCTCATTAGCACGTTGACATTCATGTAGTTTACTTAACCGTAATATGCAAGTATCCGATGATCCTTCCACCGTTTTACCGAAGTACAATTAATTAATTGGTAGCATCTTCATCCTTTCATATCAGAACTTGCACATTCAGTGATACAGCAACCATGACGTCCCTCTCAACAGACGGGAGCATTGCTCTCGCCTTCTTTGGGGGCTTCATCGCCGCCCTCATACTCGTCATGGTCGGTGTTTTTAGCTTTTTGCGAATGGGCGACGCATATGGTCTTGGGCATTGGAGACTCAACGTGAGAATGCCCTTGACAACAATGTGGATGAACTTGGGTTACTGGTATGTCAAGGATAACTCTGTAAAGGACAGATTCTGATAGAATTAGGAAAAATGATGAAGGGAAACCTATCCAGATCTTTGAGGAAGCCTGCGCAACATTGCTCAGACACATCCTCAATGAGGCAGGGCTACTGATAGCGTCAAGACAAGACCAAGATGCTGCCAAATCACTGGCCATTCTCGACTTGGGATTTGGCTGCGGCGACCAAACCTTTGAGCTCATCCGCCTTACACAACCAGAAGGGGGTTGGGATCACTTTCGCTATGTTGGTCTCACCTTGAACCAGGCTCAGATCGAAGCAGCTTCACGATCAATCTATCGTCAGGCTGCCGAATCAGATACCCTCTCACTTGCGTCCTTTGATTTGTTCTGCGCTAATGCTGCAAAACCCGATGCATGGAAGCCGCATATCAAGGAAGCCGTGAAATCCTTGTCAGAAGAGAGATTCACCCAGAGATGGTTACTGGCTTTAGACTGCCTTTACCATTTCCAACCATCCAGAAAGCCAGTGTTCACATATGCTGCCAAAGAATTACACGCCAACGCCATGGCATTTGACCTTCTCCTCAACGAAAAAGCATCCTTGAGGGATAAACTCGCAGCAAGGGCCATTGGTGTCATGATGGGATGTCCAGTACGGACATTCCTGACAGAGACCGAGTATAGACATCAGCTCATAGAATGCGGCTATGACAGTGACAGCATTGTACTAAAAGACATCTCCGAGCATGTCTTTTCCGGAGTGTCCGATTTTATCATCAACCAAGAGCGTGCACTCAGTCAATACGGGATCTCAATGGGGGGATACAAATTAGCAGGAAGGCTCTTCAAATGGTTTGGCGAATCCCAAGTCGTCAAAGCCACTATTGTTGTGGCCAGAGTAAAGGAGTGATGGATCACAGACTTCAGCAAAAACATTGAAAAATTGAAGTGATGTTGTTTTGATGTATGTATTACAGACGATCTCTGGCTGTCTATCTTTTTTGTGAACAAGCTCAGAATAAACCGATAATCTAAGAAACGTGTGTTTTCTATGACCATGCTTTGCTTTCCATCATCCTCGTTGCTTTACGGGGATTTCAGTGCAATGAATAAATAAAAATCATGTAGATATGCCATGCCCCTCCGTTGAACATATAAAAAAAAAAGAGATGAAACAAGACCAAGTAAACTCCAAAATTTGGTTGCAACAAATGATAAGAAAAAAAGCCTAGTGCTCATATGACTCAAGCTTCATAGGCGTCTTGAGTAATCTCCATCTCCAAAGTCGTTGTTGCTCCAGGGTATGCCATCTCGCGATCTCGATGGCTTCCTTTGCCCATTGGGCAGCTTCAGCACCGTAGTTTTTGTCGACGGCTTCTGTCAACTGCTCTGGATCCCAAGCCGTCGTGGGAGATCGTTCCTCGGGATCCGAACCAAGGTCTGTGAATCTAAACTCGAAGATCTTTGTAACGGGTAGGACCATTCTCCAGTGGGTGTCCGCTGAGGTGACAGCCATCATACCGGCTCCGATGTTGATGACATGGAAATTCCATGCGCGACGGCTGCCCTGCTTTGTCTTGTAGGGACGGATGAGAGATTGACCCTGGTATTCCTGAATAACGTCGTCGGCGACGGCCTTGTCGGTGGCATCGAGAGAATCCGTGCTGCGCAGAAGGTCGACAATGGTGGGAACGATGTTAAGAGTGGAAGCGTTAACCGAGTACTGGTATCGGGGCAGATGAGGGTGACGGAACATGATGGGGACGCGGAATGAGCTGATGTGAGGAACGTCGTAAGTACCGATCTTGTGGTAATCCTCCTTGAAAGCCTGGCCGTGGTCACCAGCAAACACAATCAAAGTCTCGTTGGTCATGCCCAGCTCCTCAAACATCTCAAGCAACTCGCCCAACCACTGGTCATGATATCGGATCGTGTTGAGGTACTTGTAGAAATCAGTGTGCCAGTTGTTGCTGCCGGTGTGAGGTAGGTATTCCTCTCGGGGGAACGCATCAGGGAGACCGAAAGCGTGATGGGTGGAACTCGTAAAGTGCGACATCCAGATACGTTGCTTGTTCGCGGTAGCGTTCTTGACGTAATCCCTGATGTAGGGCTTGAGGACAGGTTCAGGGAGGCCGAAATAGTTGTTGGGCTTGTAGTTAACGTCCGAGGCATTGTAACGCTTTGAGTCGTTCTCAAGCTCCCATCGGCAGATTGTGTGCTTGAAGCCCATCTTCTGATCGAAAATGTACTGACGATCGTATGTCTCTGTCTCGGCCTCGAAGAGAGCAGGGTACCATGGCCAGTTACGGAAATCCTCCGAGTCGGTGAGGGTATCGTTGTCCTTTTGCCTGTTGAACATCTCAAGGAGCTGGATCATGCATGGCTGGTAAGGGTCGGTGTCAGCCTCGTCGAACTGCTCAACGGGCATGGGCCAGACACCGCAGTGGTTGGAGCCGAAACTCTTGGTCGACAGACTGGCCATGGTGTGAGAACCAATGACATTGATTCCACCGTAGCCCTCTTCCGTGTGGTCAGTCCAGCTAGTTTCGGGACGAGGGTAAGGCTTTCCGTCAGCGTCGGTGAAGCCACCAGAGATGCCAGTGATCTTCTCAGTGTTGGGCGTCAACTTGGTGAGAAGGGCGTTGATGGCATCCTGCTGTTCCTTCTCGTTGGCACCGATGATGCTCTGGTGGATGGCGCTGCCCTGCTTCAAAGGGAAGAGTTCCTGTCGGAGACTCTCCATCAGGATAAAGACAACGTTCTTGATCTTGACCTTTTCAAGCTCGGCCTTGAGAGGCTCGAGAATGTCATTGTCCAGGTTTGAGATCTTGAGAGGATCGCTAACGGGGTTGTAGAATGGCTGAGGAATCTCCATGCCGGGACAGGTCAGACCCCATTCTTTCACTGTCGCGTTGTACGAGATAGGGTTCTTGGGGTTCCATCTCTCAGGGTCCCAGCGAAGAAATCCACGGGGAGGATCTTCAGGCAGCCAGTCAGGACGAGGTCGATGGGTGTACTCCCGCGCACGCGACACATTGTTACCAGCCCACCCCTTGAAATCACCACTAGGCTCCAACCACTCCTCAGGCTTGTTAATCATGTCGGGGAACGGGAACTTGTTGGTAGCGATGACTCTCTGCTCGGAGCAGTGATCGGGCTCGGGGAGGAAGATATCGAGGAAATGGATCGGTACGGTGGTCGACATGTGGTTGTAGGGATCGAAAGGTCGGATGATGAGGGTGACGAGAACCCAGACAAAGGCGGCGCAAAAAGCAATGAACCAAGCCGAGGGTCGAGGGATGTAGGCGGCGATGGTCGATTTGGAAGGAACACCAAAGCGAATACGGTTGAGGATAGCACCCTGCTTCTCGTTGCTTTTCATGAGCTCGTGCGATTCGGAGTCGCGGTTGTCAGACATGTCGCCAGGGACATCATCGGCCTCCTCGTCGCCCACCAAGTTGTAGTAACCCTTTCTTCGTTCGATGATCCATTTGAAGACCAGTTTGGGGACTTGAAATGTTGAATTAGTCGACCCGTTAGTATCAGATTTGAACTCAACATACCATAGACGACAGCTTCAAAGACCTGAGTGTTGAAGTTGCCTACAGTGTTGTAGAGAACACCTTGAGTGAACCATGAAGCGGCGAGAATGCATCCTCCTGCGATCAATGTGCCAACAAGACCGGTCAGGAGAACCTGGATGCCATCATCCTGCCCAACAAAGTTCTTTGCCTCGCGCCATTCGACCTCAGCGCCCGTCTTGACCCAGAAGCTAAGCTGTGAGGATCCAGCACCGAGGGTAACCAGGCTATGGACCAGTCAGCAAAAACCGTCCTCCATCCCATACAGAATCCAAAAAAAAAACCTACGTGATGAAAGCACCGAGGATAGCAGTAATGATGGTGAACCACCCTCGAACCGGCCGCAGTAGCGCTCGCAAAACACAGATGGCCAAAAAGTCGGGGACGAAGAAGGTCGGTAAGTAGACAAAGAAGGCCCAGACAGGGACCTTGTCAAAGTATGCAAACAGATGACATAGCTTTACTGAAAGAACGGTAATGACAAATGTAGCAAATATGTATGATACCACTGAGAACTGCATGGTGAGCTGCTGTTGAAGCTGCGGAAACCCGCGCGAGTCGGAGAGGATTAAAGGGGTGAGATTTTTCGACCGTTAAAGAGCGTTGACGCTAAATGAGACCCTTGGGGTATGAAAAGCAGAAGAAAGAAATAGGAATAAGGAGTATCGGATTCGAGGAGGGTCGGGAACCGGCAGCAAAGCAAAAGAAACTCGGGTCAGCTTCCCATGGCCGTTTGTTTATTATCTTATCGTTTCGTAGGGGCGAGATCGGGGGGGAGCTTGTTGTGTGACCGATGTCTGTTGCTCTATACGTATACGTATGATGATCAAGACGCTAAGAAAAGAGATGGACCGGACAGATTAAGAAGAAAAAAAAGACACTGGGGTTCGCGGAAAGGAAAGATGGAAGAAGAAAAAGAAGAGCGCACGCGACAAAAGAGGACAACAGGTTCCAAAAGGAAAGGGGAGCTTATTCTTCTAGAAATGGGAGGGTTCAGAATAAACAGAGAGGGAAGCAAAGCAGAGCAGATCAAAGGAAGAACAGAGAAAATAAAACGGTCTCTCAGCTTAATTTAATTAACTAATCCTTTTTTTTTCTCGCCCCCCTCTCCCTGTACCATGGTCTTCATTTTTAGCAGTCGAGACGAGACTAGGTGAGTATCCTCCCCCCTTTGGTTCCTCTCGGTATGTTTATCCTTGTTTGGGGCTGAAGATGACCCCTTTTAATTGACGGTCCCCCTCCTCGTTCACCCCCCCAATCTTGTCTTCTTCTACTCTTGCTTCTATTGTGGCGTAGGCTGGGGAATGGTCCAAGGGGCGGGAAATCATTGGCATTGAGTAGGGGCTTTTTTCATCTTTCTTTTTGTAAGAAACGAGAAAGCTTGGACAGTTGTGACATGGATTACCCTTGGCTAGTTCAAGGGTCTAAGCATGATTGCTGGGAACCACCTCGGGATAAATGGCCGTGAATGGGTAGTGCTAATTTTTTTTTTTATTCTTGTCTTCTTCTTCCCTGGTAAGGAACAAAAAGGTGGGGGAGAAGGGGGAACAGCAGTGCGGAATGGAAGAAAACGATCCAGGTCAGGTCTCGTGCCTCTTGAGCTATTTAGGCCTACAGTGTGGAAGCATACCGGGTGATAGAATCGACGCCGACAGTAAACAGTGTGAGATGAGAGACAGAGCGAAGAACTATTTCCGTCAAGTCGAAGTCGTGATCAACGGCCATTCGGATAAGTGAACCGGGGCTTGTAACGCTACCGAGGGAAGACAAGCACTATGGGTGGACGGAGTCATGTTTCCGTGTGGAGTTGGTGTGCTATGTGTGTTGTTGGTCCCCTTCCGCCCCCCTTGGTTCTCTGAATATTTCTGACAGAAGGTTAATAAAAAGTGAAGGGTGGGAATATGTTACTCTTGTGAAGTCGTGACGATGATGGGAACATGTCACGCCCACAGGTTGGTGTTTGTAGAGACACGATCACGATACCTTCCTTCTCTTACCCTGACTGTACTTGTTGTCCCAATGTCAAATGTCTGTCTCATGGGCATCCTTCTTACTCCCCTTATTAAGCCCTACCCCTGTCACATTTCTCGTGTTTCTACTCTGTACATGTACTTTCCACCTCCCTTACCCACTGGGCTGGCACAAGCAACAGGACAGGGGATGGCGTGCTTAGCTGACATCCGGCACTAGACCTGACTTGGGAGTGGTTTGGGGACTTTGGAAAGGTTGGGCTGTGGCTGAGTGGTTTTTTCTCCTCGTTCTTGGGTGAATCCTCTCGGTTACGGCACGCGACACGATGTGTCAAGGACAATAACCTTTGACTAGAAGCTCCTTGATGGATTGAATTGCCGTATAAACGAGAAGGGCCCATCCGTGCTTTGTTCTTTACGAGTCCAACGAACATGGAACAAGACTCCATCCTACAGCTTGCCCATCCTCCTTTGCAGTGCCGTAATTTCCTCTCTCAACCTGCTTAGCACCTGTGCTCTGTATTATACAGTACGAGATTCCTTCCAGAGCGGGGTTTCACTATTAGATCGGCATCCTCATCCGCCAGAAAGCAGCCAGTTAAACAGCACAGCAGAGCAGTTAACAATGCGCCTCTCGCATGACCCCCCTGCGCTGGGAAACCCGTTCCCATTAAACCCTGACATGGCCCCCGCAATAAAGGAACAATCGAGACCATGAGGAAGGGGGGGGGAAATACGACAAGCCCCCTTTGTTGTACTGTGTCATTAACTGTATGTATTACTTGTCCTGTTTTGATCACGAAGGAATGGACTGGTGCGACAGATCATCCATCACCTTATGTGCATTTCATTACAAAGGATTTTAATGTTCCAACGGAGAGTTATGATTACTGTAATGCTGGTACTGCGGAAAAGAGACAGTGATGAGTAAAAGGAGTGCGATGATCAGATTGCAAGGGGTAATTTTGTGGAATGCCATGTTTTTTTTTCCTTCTTTTCTGTCAGATCGAATCTTAAAGGCAAGGTTGTTGATTTGCTCAAACACGTAAAACGCAAATTGCCCTTACTATGAAGCACAGTACACAATTCATCATGTCTACCTTCCATGACATCTTGTTTGCAAGGGCAAGACAAGACAAACAAGGACAAGGAACTTGACAACCAATCCAACAGAAAGCACGCGAACACTTTCTGTTTTCCCACAAGTGGCCACCATCACCAGGCTATGTCAGCCATGTCATGCTACGATGAGCTATGCTGTGATGTACTGGACCTAAATGGGTGTGTTGGATCCGTCCCCATTACCAGTGGGGGAGACCGATGTCTGGATCGTCCGCCAAGCTGTGTAGATTTCCTTGGTATTCCCCTTTGACAATAAAGAGGGGGGACAGTCGGGCAAGTTTTCGTATGCAGGAATTCCTAGTTCTTGGTCTAAACTCCCAGATTCATTTGAGCGATGTGACCATTTTCTCCTCATTACAGCAATGATCGATACAGACAAGAACCCGAATCTCGATGCTGTTCAACTATTGTACAAATGCCAGCTGGACAGACAACAATATCAAGATACAACATACCCATTCTCGCTCAATACTGTCCAAGTCCAGGACATTGTGCATCAGATTCCCCCCAATCGCGCGCGTGTCGCATCGCCTCGCACTCCACTCGCTGCAAGGGTTTTTTTTTAAGCCAGCTCAGTTCATGTTCCTGCTTGATTCCTTGTGTCAAAAAGAAAAAGCCTAGCCTAAGGCTGACAGGTTGATCTGCATTAGGTACTGGCCGAGGACTTGCTGTGCGCACGCATGATGCAGCGTAGTATCCTTCCCACCATCGACAACGGCTAGACAGACTTTACACAGCACAATGATTCCCCAAGCGAAGAAGGAAAGTAAGCTTTTAGCTCTAAATGCATGTTTCATGGGCCCCTTTTTCTCTCTATGCGTTGTCTTTGACCCTGCCTGACCTGACTGACTGATTGACCTTCTTTAAGACTCGGGATATCTCAAGCCTCTGCCAGGTACACAGGGTAACAGGCGACTGTTCTTTTTTTTTTTTTTTTAAGTATTGCACCGTTGAAACTCAAAAAGATTTCCTTGATAGCTAAGCCAACTAGTGCATGCTTGTCTCCATCTTGTTTTACAGTACTGCCATTTTCTCCTATTTATCTGTAGCATTGTCAAGGGTAGAAACATGGCCTCTCAGCTGGAACATCAAATGTGCATCTCCATTTCCTTTGATCGAAAGGACACAGGGCTGAGTCGGACCAATCTTACACCAGTCATGCTGGACAGAGGAGACGGAAACCAAAAGAGAATGGTTGCTGCTCTTCATCCAACTCAGGTTATCATTGCGAAACATTCATGATCAGGAAGCTGACAACCTGGCGTCCACATCTCAATCCTTATACAATGCCTATTATAACCAAGACCCAATCCTTCACGTCTGGCTCTGCTCCACGACGTTTCAGATGAATCCCCTGACTTAGCAGCACGGCAAATTCTTCATGTCTTGCCATACTTTATTAACCCCTGTCCTTTTACTGGGACTCAGTCTGACAGGGGCCATCGCTGTGTCTTCCTCAGCCTACATTTCGTTCCCATCAGTTGGTGAAGTCGACGTCGTCTTCCCCCGAAACGACACATACACTGTTGAAGCTCCATTTCCTGTCATTTTTTGGCTTCCAGAACCCTTCCCTGCTCCTCTCCTTCCCGAGCATCTTTCGATGGAGGGTTGACTGTATGAAGGGCACTCTGTATAGTGTCGGTCGCATAGAGGGGCCTCGGAATGAGGTTCCGATGTCCGATCCATATTTCTTCTATCTCAATGCCAGTGATACCCTTGCCAAGACAAGAAGCGGTACTGGCCGCTTTGTTTACTGGGACGGTGACCACGATCTATGTGCCCTGGATTGGGGGTCCAAGTACCTCACAACATGTGAGCGCGAATACGACGGCAATTTGACTATCAATAGTGGCCCGTCCCTTGAGGGAGCGGGACATGTTATTTTTACCCTTCGTCCTGGCTCCCAGACTCCACGGGATGTTATTGCCGCTTACCATGACTGCGCCATTGCTGGCTCCGCTGTCAAGGTAGCCTCGAATGAGTCTGGATGTCCTCGTATCGCACAAGAATCGTCGCCTAAGCCCACGCCCTGTAATCTGGACGTGAAGGCTGCCGCAAATAGCCTTGCTGGTGCTGTTGTGACGCCCACAACGAGTCTGAGGCCTGAAGCCTCGACTTCTGGTACAGCTGACTCAGGTCAAGGCTCAACCAGCGATGACGGCTCGTGGGCTTCTGAAAGGCTTGGCGTGAGTGGTGGGATATTGACTTTGTTAGTGATGTGTCTCTTGGGGGGTGCTATTCCATTCTTGGTGTGAGGACCGTTGAAGACTGCCACGATCTGCCACTACAACTGGACGTTTTCTTACTTCGGTTTCCGGGGACACCGAATGTTTCTGGACATATGAAGCTTTCGCCAGTCAGTTGGCACATATTGATAGGCTCGTCTTGTAGTGATGCAAGTGAAGAATCAAGGCATTAATTAGTAATCAATTATCGTATACTCATGTAGGCCATGCTCCATCCGCTAACTTCATGACAACACGGCACCTATCGTCAACCCAATCATGCATAGACAAACCGGCAGATTCGGAAATCCCATACCAGCCCCGGATGTAGGTTCGGCACTTGTCGTACTTGAGATTTCTACTTCTGTCGCGCCACTTCCGGTGGATGCTTCACTTCCGGCATCCTCATTGCCCGAACCAGTGCTCGTAGTCTTAGCTTGGGTCTCCGTCACCTCTTCAGTAGCAGTAGTAGTGATTAAATACGAGCCTGTCTCTGACGCCTTAGGTTCATGATCAGTCGCCACCGCGACCTGATAGTACGTAAGAGTATCCAGATTCCAGGAGAGCAACTCATCCCTCCCAGCTTCTAGAGTTTCAACAGATAGCCCATTGAAGGAATCCCCGATGTAATAAGTGGTGCACTTCTCAACTACCGTTCTACTCATCTCGCAACGCGCCGAGAGCGCCCAGGTATTGTTGTTGGCCTCCGCAGCATAGGAGTAGTTGATGTCGAATATGCCGGTGATCTCAGCACCAGACGGAAGGGTCTTGCTGGCCCATGGTCCGAGAACCATTGTGTTGTATAACCCACTACATACATGATTGTTGTTGCAAAGCACAGAGTATGTAGTAGCAGTGGGGTTCTCGCCAATAACGGTAAGCCCGCGGTTCCATTCGATGGGATTGTAGGGGAGTGGTAGGGATGTTGTAGTCCAGACTCGTTCGGTCAACGTCCCGGTCGTTGATGGTTTCTCCCAGGACATGGTGGACTTATGTGGTAAGAGCAGATGCAGCAGAAAAGAGTGACAGAATGCTGAGAACTGAGCCACTGAGAGATGCAGCACGCATATTTAACTTGAATAAGAATAACTGTTCCAAGAAAAGATTACCTGCTGCCTGATTGAATGACGCTTGCTGGTTCGGTCGAGGTTCAGGGGTCAAATCACCTGCCTAATAAGGCTGGAGGGTGAATGACAAGACTGTTAGTACACTTGGCGATGCGCTGTATGGGGAGGAATTGTCTGATGGAGTAGCGGCGAGATTAGGCTAATACCAACACCTTATCATACGCAATTGTTCAGCGTCCTTCATTGAACAACTTCAAAACAGAATCATTTCCAGTCGCAGCTGCAACATCAACCGGCGTCTGTTGTGATTCATCCTCCGAAGTGGCATCGATCCCCAAGTTCATGAGTTGCTCGAACAGGGTAGCATCTCCCTTCGCGGCAATGTGTAACAGCCCTCTGCCTCTGTTGGTCACTCGTAAATAAATCAGCTCCTAGATCGATAAAAGTGCCCATAATGTCTTTCGCCACACCCTCTTTTTCTTGTTGAGTCATTGGTAGTCGAGATATCATAAAGGCGTTCTGGATATAGACAAACAACGGTGTTTCTCGTGCATTACGGGCATTGACATCCACTCCGCGTCTAGCCAGATCATAAAACATAGTCCTGGCCTTTGGAGGAGCAACGTTACGAGCGAGGACATGCAAGGGGCTATCATCGTTTTTGGCGACAGCAGAAACATCGGCACCAGTTTCAATGAGACGTTCTGCCGGGTCAAGGTCTTCGCATGCAACCAGACGGGCCAGAGCATAATGAAGCGGCGTTCGCCCATCACCATCTACCTGGTCCAACAGTTCTGGCATTTCTGGAAGTATCTCGTCAAACGCGTCTTTGACATCTTGAGACTTCATGCCCTGCAGACTCTGAAGCATATAGTGTAAGATGTTTCTCCCAAAGTCATCTCGCACCATTAGGTTGGGGCAGTTACTTTTAAAAAGTTGGAAAGCAATGGCCCGGTCTCTCAAGATCGTTTCCTTGTTGTACAATAACGACGTATGGCATTGCCTGTCAAATCCCTCACAAGTTGCCTGGAGTAGAGTGCAGCCTTTGGAGTCTCGGTGGTTTGGGTCTAGCCTAGAGAGGCAAAAGAGGTTATTGCCAACATCACCGTGTCGTAGCAATTCGTGCATTATGGTGCATTCTTCGTATTTTGTTGACTCTTCCACGAAGGGAGTAGATGAAGGGCTGGAGCAATCAGGTGGTGACGACTCAACGAGGTCCTTTCTCTTGATAAATTTCGCAAAGGGATCTGCTCCGTGCTCAAGCAGACACTGGATAACCCGAGCGCCAATATGAAGACCACCCTCGTCTTTTTGACCTGGTTGCCGAAATACAGGAGGATACCTGACCGCACGGTATAGAGGGTATTCTTCATGGGGTTCCAAACCATCACGAATCTGAGCAGAAGACCCATCGGCGACTCTCTCCAAACGTACATTGACGTTAGTTCCTGACAAGAGAGTCCATAGAGCGTCAAGATGCATTAGCGGTAACTCTTGCGCCATGCTCTTTGAGGAGCTTGATCATTTCCACATCAGATCCTGCGAAGTCAAGACAACCTTGCCCTCTTTTATCGACCGCATTGACATCTGCACCAGCCTCGATAAGTTTCCTTGCAGCGTCTGATTTGAAAGGAAATGAATAGCTGAGATTCTGCAGAGCTCTGTGAAGGGGCGTTTGACCCATGTTATCGCGGAAATCGATGTCAACACCGGCCTCAATAAAGTATGGGATGGCCTGGTGAACGTGCCACCAGTGCCTTCCCTGGGCAACGTAGTGGAGGGCAGACTCCTCTCGATCGTTGTCGACATTTCCATGCTTTAAGTAAAGCTCAGTGATAGGAAGGCGGAACTTTTCCACCAGCAGTCGAACGACTTCGATATTGGGTAGTTCCCTCCCAACAGCTTCGAGGAGGAATGGCATAGGGTTATCTCCATTATTCTGAGCATTGGAGAAGTTCCTGTTTGCCAACCATAGACCAGGCTTAGCTCTGTCTTTAAAAGCATGCCAGTCTCCCTTTTCCAATACTCTTTCGGACTCGAGAATTCCGATCTTCTCAGTGAGTGCAGCGAAACCATTCTTTATAAGGATAGAAAGATTGCAGATTTGGTTTTGACCGGGGATGGGGAGAAATGTTGCTCCAGCGTAGGCAAGTTCTTCAACAAGATGATACTGTCGTCTTACCAGGATCTGATGCAAGAGCTCGTCGTTACTCTGCCCAGGTTTGATAACACCGGCTTTGTCGAGGGTCTCGACCGAAAGCCTCTGAAATGAGTTTTGCACAAGTTTAAGAAATGACTTCGATCTATTGTCGTCCTCTGTCGGGGCATATCTTTCTTTGGCAGCTTGCATGCATGTCGCTGTGTAATCCCAGCCTTCGTCAATGGCCTGCTTTATATATCCTCTGCACCGTCCGTCCCCGGCAAGCATAGAAGGATCCGCCCCGTGCTGGATCAGGAGATCAATGATCTCTCCAAGTCTAGTTGTCCAATTAGGTGTGATTTCGTACGTATTGTTAAATGATCGGGTATCATTATTGCGCCGAATGGGGTCATCAGCCTCAAGAGCAATAATCTCTCCCCTGGGTCGGAAGGAAAGAGATCCCTTACAGCCCTGCCACAAGCTGTCTTCCTTCTCAAATTCGAGGCATGCTCCAAAAATTACTGCCGAATGAGCCGCAGCTCCGGCTTCGAGTAGAAGAGCCACTGTCTCTGGTCTACCAGAGCGACATGCCCACATAAGTGGCGTAACTTTGCCCCAGCTTGTTTGGGCTACAGAGTCGATGACTGAGATTGGTATCGAACAGCTGTTCTCTGTTGCAGAGATAACTGGAGTTCCCGTCCTTGAGGACTTACTTTGGTGCTGTTGCAGTGCACCAAGACGTAACCCAACAACGTTACTGTCCCTACAGCGAGACGAAAGATGGAGGGGTGTTAGACCAGCATGACTTGACACCGTCGGATCTGCACCAGCATCAAGCAGTTTCTTTGTGTAAGTCTCGCCACGCGTTACTGCAATGTGTATTGGTGTAAAGCCATGGTAATCAGGGCAGTCAAGGTTTCCAGACCGGGCAATGACAAAATCGATTGACATTTTCTCGGCTGAAGGTCCTTGCAATGACCCAACTGTACCATTGCAGAGAATATGTAGGGGTATTCGACCGGCACGATTTCTCTGCTCAAGATCCAATCCTAAATTTACCAGATACTCCCAAAGTGGAAGTACCTGATCAGTACAGTTTGGTTCATGACATTGTCCTCTGAAGGCGAGTTCGTGAAGAAGGTTGTTGCCATCGTGGTCAACAGCCTTTGCATCAAGACCCAGCGTCAAGAGGAATTCTATATGTGACATTGAGGAATGGCGAGGATGGGAGAAAAGATTACTCAGAGGGTAGCTTTTGATGGCTTGGTGGAGGCATGTACGACCGTCGTTATCTCGAACGGTTGGGCAAGCTCCGCGACTGATGAGATTTCGAATGACGTCTTGCGGAGGGGCGGCAGCGTCAAGAGGTGACCTTGATAAGAGGTGAAATAAGAGAGTTGTTCCGTCTCTATAGACTGCATTTATATCGGCACCTGCTTCGAGCAGAACGTCCAGAGCGATATCGAAGGCCTCAGGAAACGAGCTCGAGCAAAGTAGAGGAGTAGCGCCCCCCTGGTTTCTCAAGTTTGGGTCAGCTCCCCCTCTAAGTAGAGCACGGAGAACAGCCGCATCGGATATAGGATGTCGGATCGCAAGGTGTAGTGCGCCGTTTCCCTCGTTGTCAACAACATTACAGTCGGGTCCATACTCGATGATCTTGAGGGTTGGTTCCATATCGCGAGAGGATAGGAGATGGAAGAGAGGGGGTTTACCCTCCGAGTCTGGAAGGTTGATGTCTGCGTGGCCACGCTCAACAAGAAGAGCAATGACTTCTTTCGAACTAGCTTTATGCAAAGGAGCAAGGCCGCTAGAATCAACAATGTTTGCATTAGCTCCTGCACCAAGGAGTAGCTCTGTCAAAGCTGGCGATCTGACCGCACCATGTAACGCGGTTCGACCAAGGTGCGTACATTGATTCACATCTATGCCAGCTTGAACAAGTAGTGAGAAGATGGCGCGCCTTTTGTCCGCATCTCTGCTTCTCCAGCGGTATCCTCTACCCCCAAGCCCACAGATCTGATGGAGACAATTGATGCGACGGGATACTCCTTGACCATGGTGGAAACTGAATGATTTCATACCACCGTACTCATCACCGCTATCTGCACACATGATGCTGGGATCTGCACCAGCCCGGAGAAGAATCGTGATGGTATTAACGTCGGCAGAGCTACAAGCCAAGAATAGAGGAGTGTCACCACGGATCTTGGCATTGACATCTACACCAGAGTGTTGAAGGATCCTGGCAACTACTGAACATTTGCCATGCTCCGCTGCCCATGCCAGAGCGCGGTGTACGGTGTCTATGTCCGGAAGAAATTGTAGGAAAACTTGCACAGTTTCCAAATGTCCTTTGCGACAGGCGTACATGAGCGGTGTGTGGCCTCTTGTTCCTGGGGCACTACCGCATTGTCGGCCTGGGCTTTCCTTTGTCTTGGGTGTAAGGGGGCCAACACCGGCTTCTAACAAGACACGGACAACTTCATGATAATTGTTGTCCGCCGCTATGTGCAGCGGCTTCAGACCACGAACTGGTTCTTCAAGGTCAGGGTTTGCGCCGGCCTCAAGCAATAAACTTAGAGTCGAACAATGATTTTCAAACGCTGCCCACCAACTATCAAGTACTATGTTAGTTTGATGCCTACGTGCTCGGAGTGATGGGATGGGATGCGATAAGTCCAATGTACTTACAGAGGTGATCTCCCCAAGCCATCGACAGTATCGACTTCTATTCCCTTAAGAAGCTCTTTTGTGTACCCAAGTAATCCCGTTTTGGCTGCAATATGAAGTCGTGTGAATGAGTTGGCAACAGTGCTAACATCTGGGTGCATGACCTGAAGCCACGCCTTGACGTTCCTTTCCTGTCCCATAAAGGTATCAAGGCTCCGGATAGCTTCAGTCTGATCGTGTCCAGATCTCTTAGCCTCGTTGATGTGGCGATGCCAATTGGTGGAGGCATAATGAAAGAAAGGGTGCTTCAACCTTAGTTGCACTTCTCCTTTCGATAAAGTTCCTCGGTATCTTTTATACAATGCGGGGATTCCTCTCTTGTGAGATTGCGACAGGTCCTCTTTGTCTTCCTTCTTGAGTTTGACATCATCCAGACAACCAGCTTGGAGATATCGTAAACATGCTAGGGCCAGTTGTGTATGCGCTGAGCCTGGCTGTAGAACAGGATATCCGGTATCATTAACTGATCTGGTAGTGCCCTTGAGATATTCGGTGAATGAATGGTGGATAACCGAAACTGTTTCGTCTGGCAATATCTCTAGTAAAGGACCGCATGCGGCTCTTATGATAGATTTAGTTCCTTTGAGATCCAATGGATCGTTACTCACCCCGTTGAATCTTACCATTTCTGCCATCTCAATCAAGCGCAGGGGACGCGTGGCATGTGTGATAGCTTGGAGGACCAGGCGTTGGAGGTCATGGGGAACTTTTGATCTTCGGACGTGCTCTTCCAAAAGCTTGGTGTACATAGCATTCAAACCCTCTGGGAGCTGCGAGATAACTTGATGTACATCTACTCCAGGCTTAAGAAGAGCATATAATGCTAGCTTGGCATATAGAAACAAGCCGCTGGCTCGGCCTGGTATTACTTGCATGATCCGGGCGCGACTATTCTCTGATATGTCCGTATCACATAGGGCTTGTCGCATGTAGGTAGATATGTCAACATCGATGATGTCTTCCTGAATTCGGATACAAAGACAAGGAAAACTGCTCAGCGGCCGTTCTACCGCCGGTACTGGTCTGCTCGTAAGTACAACCTTGATCGTGCCAGGGTTCAGTTGGCCAAGAGACCCAAGTGATTGTAAAAAAGCATCATGACCAGTGTCCATCTCATCAAGAGCATCGACAACACAAAAGGCTTTACGGGGGAGCATGGATAATGCAGCTCGTAGATCCTCCCACATGTCATTGATTGAGATCGACTCAATAGTAAGGTGGGCGTCAACATGAGCTTTGAGCCGTCTCTGAAGTGTGAGGCTGTAATTCAATAGTTGATCCATCCAGTCACGCAGCATCGCTTGAGGTTGATGATTGGCGTCGATAATCTGGCGGAAGAAGAAGAACAAGACTGGACAATCTGGTTCTGACGAACTGATCTCCTTGATCAATTGGGAAGCCAAGACGGATTTTCCTGACCCTGGGATGCCTTTGATCCATAAAAGGCCATCGTCAACACTCCGATACCACTTTTGATACGTATTGGACGAGGTGAGCCACCTGCCTGTGCCAGGGGCATGGGAAGCCAGGTGTTTCTGGTATTCACTTCCCACAGCATTGTACGAGGTGGGCTGGAGCCAGAATCGAAGATTTTCGATGATCTCTGGCCGCAAGGGTACGAGCACTTCTGAGTTGTTGCCACTGGCATTGCTCTTTTGGGCAGAACTTGACTTATCACGTCTCATTGCTTGGTATTAAGTCGGGCTCGATCGTGCGGAGAGCTGTTTCAAGTCAAGTAATAGATCTCCTGAGGCAATATAAGATACAGTAAAAACAAAACAGGAGAAGAAAGAGATGGGCAGTATCATATAAATAATCACATGGACCCTGTGTTGATGCGGATATAAGATAATCAGCCATTGATGATCGCTACTTGCTAATAACCAACCCCTGGACGGCTCCTTTGTACTCTTGGGGTGAGTCATGCTGAAAATCAGGCAGACAATCTGTTGACTGATTGGTTCAATATAATGCGACCTTGGACGCATCCGATCGCTAAGCTATGGGAGACGACCACTTTTAGGAGCTCGCCTTCAATATCAGCCAAACCACAAGTTGTTGCGGGCATCAATATGTGCACTGTTCAAACACAAACAAACATGAAGCCTTGTCAACATCCGCTGAGAAAGTTGAGTCAGCTTGTCCCACTACTGACAGGTACATGGTAGGATCATCGCTGCTTCTGGCTCGGCAAGCAAATTGGTCAGAGTTGTTTCCAAATAAATTTCTATTTAGTACATCGTAAAGAAATATTCAACTGTAGACGTATCCCGTTGAGCGGTAGACCGGCTCAAGACTGTATAGTAGGGTAATGATTCTCTTGGGATGGACCTCATGATTCGACGTCCCTGCTGCTAGGTTGCATAGGGAAAATCATGTAACTCGAGTCTAGAGACAGAGGTTTCCTGATACACTTTTCAATGTTAATTCCAAACATGGAAATGCACTGGCCATTGGCAGTCTAAGTAGGGGTAGGCGCATAACAGTGATGGATCACTAGATGAATACCGCTCTAAACTCGAGTCTCCTTGGCATTTCGAGATCTGAGGGCAACTGCTTCAACAAGCTTGGGAGTACACACACTTCAGACCACTTAGGCTGCGATAGTATCATCTGGCATCATCTTTGATGCAGCCTCATGCGGGAGGCCCATCACTTTTAGCCAAGACTCGACTTGTCGTCCATGCAAGCCGCCTCTAACCTGCAAGAATCTGCGAGGGCCTTGGTTCTTGCTCAGTGATTCGATAGAAGTTGTTGGTGTGGCTCGATCCAGAGCCACTCTACGCTGCCTGCCAGTAGCCGACGATGCATCGAAATGCTGGGTGGTACTGTACTTTCTCGAAAATTGCTTTTTGGTTGTGTTTCTTCTAGTCGGTCAACATTCTTTTCGAGTTGGCCTGGCATATAATACAAAGTCCAGGACCCATGGCCTATCCTTTTCTCCTGCATCATCGTTTTTACTCCAGACACCACAACGTTCCCATTACCCTGTGCTCTCTAAACTACCCCAAGACCGCCATACCTCCCTCTACTAGCACACATGGCTCGCAAGAATAAGAAGCCAATCGGAAAATGGTCCATGTACCCCAGCCTACACGACGACGTGGCCGCACTCCTTCTCGAAGAGGATCTCTTTTTCGACTTCAATGTCGAGGACAGCTCAGAGTGTCTCAGAGACCATGATACCAACATTATGGGCTTCTTCAGATGCTTTAATCCAACATGTCGAACTAAAGGATGGGCAAGCAGGCGGATAGCCATCACAATCCGAATGTATGCCGGGGCGCAGTACAATGCCAGAGTATACCACCAGCGCTGCAAACAATGCCAAGGCCTGGGGAAGCCAATTCTTGACGAATCGTATGCCGACAGGGTGGCTTATCGGATCAAGAAGTGGTGTGGTGTAGAAATGGAACTGCCGCAGTATTCCGGAGATAGTAAAGGGCCACACCAGACGAAGTTGTGTGAAGGCTGCAAAAATGGCCATTGTACAAACTCTGTTTGAATGTTTGATGCTGCAGGTCATCTTAGTTCGGAGTGAAGCTGTTAGGACAGGTGATCCAATGAGTAGTTAAGCAGCATTTTATGAAGAACTTGAAACTGGGCAGCCAAGGTTGATGAAAGACGGATTTGCCACTTTGATATTCAGGAACTCGGTTCTTCTCTAGATCGTAGATTCCAACTTATCACAAGAAGCAACCAACATCAGATCGTTGTGACAGAAAGAATTGGATCACCTGAGTAGGAAGCGAGTAGTATTTGAGCCCAGATCGCCATTCACATGGTGTTGAATAAACTTATGTACAAAAGCAGCATCTTGACCGCGAGCACATTTATACTATCTATTGTGGCGGGTTAATAAGATTGTAATCAGGTCACAACAGCCTAACTAGCCACTCACAGAAAATCTAGTTAAGGGATACTTCAAGACCCTCATTGGTAAAATGGTAGACGAGGTCACTACGATCTGTATTACCATAAGAAGTTATCTCTCGGTCTGCGAAGATCACGGCACAATAAAGGTTCTCTACAAGTACCCTGAACACTTGGCAGAAATAGGGAATATCTTTACTGCAGTCTTAGCACACACAAGAGATACAATACTGAGCAGAGACATTGCCGTGTTTAAAAAACAGATAAGATTGTCAGGTCCCAGTCTGTCTTGACCGCATTTCTGACATATTTTCAACCTTTTCAAAGGGAAGATCGTCGATGTACGGGATGAGTGCTCCTAAATCCCGCCGGCAAGACCTTGAATTATGCTTATTCACCTTAAAATATCAACATACGTTTCCCACCTTGGCACAGGATCACACCCAAGCTCATAAACTCCCCGCATTACATCACCACCACGAAACTTTCCACATACAAACATACTCTGTATCCGAGATCCTTTGGACAAAGAACCTTCAGTCAGGATTCGATTGCATTCGTGATACTACCATGTCATGCGGACAAAGGCCCAAGTCGGAAGGTCAAGTTACACTGCTTACTTGGATCCTTGGATGGTACCATCATCTGATGCCATTGTCTTATCTTCCCCGCACGTCTTGTCCTTCTTGACATTCCTTTTCTGGATAGCTCTTTGGTAATCCTCAACGATGAATGGCACTTAACATCATGAGCTTTTTAACCCCTCATCTTGTTTGGAGAGCTTTGGTGGTGAAGCAGGATTTTCAACCATGAAGGTTAATGCTGAGGAACATGTACATAAATGAAAGAAAAGCCTAGGTAGTAATGACCCCTTCCATCCAATTGATACATGATTGTTGGAACTTCACTTCACCATCATCATGTCTAGAGTTTTGTCAGTTGGCCTGCTCGCCGCGGCTGTTACTTATGCCTGTCTAACCGACAAAGCCGAGCTCGATCGGTTGATTGCCAGACGTCATGCCCGAGAACCTCGTAGCCGCCATATGAAGCGTGACGTTGTCGAGTTCCCCCCTGTTCTCACCGAGACAGAGAGCATTCTCGTTAACTCATTTGACAACAATTCTATCGCCGACTGGTCACTCTATTATACTTCCGGATACCGATTTGTCGGACACAACAGGTCTCAAGCTGAATGGACCCAACAACAATGGACCAATGCTGGTTGGGAATCATGGATTGAGGAATATTGGACCTACTACACCGAGCCTATCGAGAGCTCTCTGATCTTGACCCGACCCGATGGTTCTTCTCATACTGCTCAATTGCTTGAGGATCCCTTGGAAATAGATCCACAGACATCCAGTCCACAAGAGAAGCTGGCATATCATGGTCTTTCACCGAGTGGGAAAGCTTCGGCCGACTACGTTTACGTTGGGTATGTGCTTGTTTCCTTCGACTTTGACTTAGGCATGCTAATACTCGTTTAGACGTGGCACTCGCGCAGATTTCAAGCGTTTGATTGATCTCAACGTGACGCTAGAAGGGAAAATTGCTCTTGCTCAGTACGGTGGTACTAACCGTGGTGTCAAGGTCAAGAATGCTGAGGTAAGTCGAAATGATGCCCTTGCAGGCGGAGAGCATCGGACATATGTCTGATTGAATGAAAAACTTGTGTTAACTTGGGCAATTAGGAGAATGGTATGGTTGGAGCCATCTTATATACCGATCCGTTGGAAGATGGGGAAATCACAGAAGAAAATGGCTACTTGCCATACCCAGGTAAATCCTCAACTACGCTCGCAGTAGTCCGACCGACATTAACGTTGTACAGACGGTCCTGCCAGACACCCATCTGCCATTCAGAGAGGAAGCATGCGATGGTCTTCCCTTTCCTTTGGTGACCCATCGACCATTGGCTACGCATCCACCAAAGATGCCCCTCGCGGAGACGTGAGCCCATACGGTCCAAAAATCCCTTCTATTCCCATTAGTCCAAGGGATGGTCTTCAGCTTCTTCATGCACTCGACGGATATGGCGTCTCTTCAGATCTGGTCAACAGAACCAACTACAAGGGCGCCTTCTCCAACGTTAGCTATAGTAGTGGTCCTGCTCCTGGTGCGACTCTCAGTATCTCCAACAACATGAAGGCCAAGTATATGCCGGCCTGGGATGTGTTGGCTTCTATCAATGGCACTAGCCCCGATGAGTACGTATTCATTGGTAACCATCGTGATGGATGGACAGCTGGAGGTGCTGCCGACGCTGTCTCTGGAGGTTCAATTCTTATTGAAATGGCCAAAGCTTTTGGCAAGCTCGTTGACCAAGGCTGGAAGCCCAGGCGAACGATGTAGGTCATACTTCACAACTATGGATTATACACAATGCTGACACGAATCCAGCATCCTTGCGTCCTGGGATGCTGAAGAGCTTGGTCTGATGGGCTCAACCGAATTTGTCGAAGCTCATCTGCCCGAGCTTATCCAGAACACTGTTGCTTACATCAACCTCGACACTGCTGTTTCCGGACCTCGCACTTCAATTGCCGGATCAGGGGAGATCCAGACCATTGCTATCGAGACGTTGAAGAAGGTCATCTTCCCAGAAGGTTTCAATGCTGGGCCAACTCTCTATGATGCCTGGTACAATGCCACTGAGGGTGTTATTGGGCCGTTGGGCAGTGGGAGTGACTATGCGGCTTTCTACCATAACGGCATTGGTTCAGTATGTTCAAGTGTTTCCAACTGGCTTGAGACCTCGACAACTAACATCAGGAATAGATTGACATCAGTGGTGGACCTGGCGCCAAAGACCCGGTTTACCAGTATCACACGTACGTCGAGCCCACAATGCTATGCTTGGCTCATATGCTGACCAGATGTTCTAGTATCTACGACACTGATCGCTGGATGAGAGAATATGCCGACCCAGGATTCCGTCTCCATGTCGCAATGGGTCAATTCACCACTCTGTTGGCCTACCATATCGCTGACGACCCGCTGATTCCGTGGGATCTGCCCAATGCAGGCGCAGCTCTCCGAGACATCTTTGAAGATTTCGAGGAGCAGGTAGAAGAAAGGTTCCCCGACTATGATATCGACTTGACACCCCTGGACGATGCAGTTGCCACGTTTGAAGCTGCAGCCGAACGCATCGCCAAGGTTGGAAAGCAAGCCCTGGATCTCAATGACGCTGGTCTTTTGCAGGCAGTCAACTCAAAGTACCGCGACTTTAGTCGTGGCTTTGCCAGCGCTGGTCTTTTACCAGGAAGATACTCGTATTACAATGTTGTAAGTGCACCAGGACTGGACAGTGGGTATGGCGCAGACGTTTTCCCCGCGGTTTTAGATAGTTTGGACCAGGATAAACTGGAACAAGCAGAGGAGTGGGTTGAGAAGAGTGCCAAGGCTGTCTTGAGAGCTGCTGAGATCCTCAAGATTTGAACATGCATGTCAACTGAGGAGCTAGATGTAGAGCCTCCTGATGGAGACGCATTCTGAGGTGGAACTTGTAGCAGAGACATGTCAATGGATCAGCAAAATATAATCACCATCAGTAGCCCAGGTGCTATCCCAAAACAAGATACCCTTGAGAGATTCCACGGAAGTGGAACTCGGTTAATATCGGTGACAACGAGGCTAAATCCGCCACGCCCTTAAGTTGACGATATGAATCACCGGCGTGATGACAAATTGTCGGTTCCTTATGGACAAAAAGCCTCGTCGCTTGAACTCGACATGTTTCCACCACGAATTCTTTTGTGTTCGGGTCATCTGAGAACTATCTGCGCATAGCTTGGCTTCAATTGAATCCATCGCAATCATGTCAACCACAACAGCTATTCAATTCGAAGACATCAACATCGGCGCAAATACTCTTCGACAAACTCGCCCCGGCCACTCTGACGACAGTGACATCCCGATTGCTGTCGACCCGGCCCTCGAAGCATCTCGCATCGCTGACAGTACCGTACCTGATGGGGGATATGGTTGGGTCGTCGTCACGGCCTGTGCTGTCGTGGCGTGGTGGAATATTGGCCTCACCTACGTATGGGGTGTCTACCAGGAAGCTCTCATCGAACGTCGGGTTGGATCTGCTCTTGCTTTATCGTTCTGTGGATCTATCTCACCAGCATTGATGGCGGCTGGAGGACTTCTCGCATCCGGGTTGATGCGCTCTTTTGGTACACGCAAACTCACTATTACCGGCGTCATTCTGATGTCCCTGTCTCAAATCCTAGCAAGTTTTGTGACAGGCCATCTTGTTGGCTTGTTCTTCTTCCCCGGTGTTCTCCTGGGTGTTGGAATGGGTGCGTGTTTCATGTCCTTTACGTCTACGCCAGCCCAATACTTTCGAAAAAGGAGAGGACTGGCAAATGGCATAGTTTACGCCGGAGGCGGTTTTGGCGGCGCCATCATGAGTATTGTTGCCAATGCTCTCATCGAAAAGCTGAGCGTCGAGTGGGCGTTCCGTGTTACCGGTGTTCTCGTGGCAGCGACGGGCATTCCTGCAGCGTGGTTGATCAAGGAGAGGACACCGATTCAGGCTGTTGGGCTTGTGGACTCATCTCTTCTACGACAAGCCAACTTTGCCATTCTATTTCTCGCAGCAGGAATAGGCATTTTCCCTCTCCTGGTGCCGCCCTTCTTTCTGCCTCTGTATAGCACTTCGATGGGTCTCAGCACCAGCACCGGCGCAGGACTAATGGCGGGCTTCAGTTTCTCATCTGCTGTCGGTCGAATCATCAGCGGCTACCTCTGCGATATGCTTGGACCAGTGAATACGCTCGCTGCCTTTCTGCTCGGCAACTCGATCACCATGCTTGCTCTATGGCCAGCCTCAACTACATTGGCTCCTTTGGCTGTTTTCGTTGTTTTCAACGGCCTCATGAATGGCGGCTTCTTCTCTTCGATACCGACTGTTGTAGGGAACGTCTTTGGGTCTACACGGGTCTCGACTGCTATGGGTATGATGATTATCGGCTGGGTTGCTGGTTACCTCTTCGTAAGTTCTGATCTTCCGAGGCTTGTCTTCAGGGACTAGTTCTAACCTTTGCAGGGTTCACCAATAGCAGGATTCTTGCTTGGACGTTTTGGTGGTGCAGATGAAGGGCTTCGTGCGTATCGACCTGCCATGTTCTATGCTGGCTCTGCGTCTGTAGCTGCTACTACTCTCATTCTTGTTCTACGGTTCAGGATAAACAAGAGACCTTGGGCCAAGCTGTAGATAGAAGCGAAGAGAGTGTGGTTTATAGCTTAGTGCAAGAATATATGGCTTTGGACTTGAGAGAATTTCTTGCTACTGGAGGTGTGGTGTGCTTAAGGAGTCAGAATTATATTGGCCTGGTTAGGGTCTGCTGCTACTCTAAACCAAACTTGCTAGATGAGACGAGGGTCGTCGAATAATGTCAATTCTGTTTACCACAACCTGTTAAGATGAAAGCCTGTGTCCAATCCCCTACATCCCGTCTCGTAGCATAGCATCGATCAACTGCACATGACGATCTGCATTTGTGGTACTCCATTCGTTATCGTAGTTCAAGCCATAGGGCCAAATGTGTCCACCGCCACAGTTGATGCGCGCACTGGCACCATCCCAAGTTCGAAGCAGGGCCGTAGCAATAGGCCAGTTGTTGGCAGCACATCGCTGGTTAAAAGCAGTTGTCTGACCGATCCCTAGCGTATGGGAAATCTCATGCATGGCTGTTCGCTCATTCATGTAAGATCTGTTAGAGCCAAATCTAACGTCTCCGTTGTAGTTTGCCTCGGCAGTTGGTACGCCAGGTGTGTAGTAGACGCGGAGAACTTTGTTGGCGTTGGAAAAGCGTGAGTAGCGGGCGACAGCCAGTCTCATTGCATTCTCAATTCGAGTGTATGCGTCGCTCTGGTCGGCCGTAGGGTTGGTAGCTTTCTGCAACGACCATGTTATCGCTGCAGAAGCTGTGGAAATGTATACCACAGCTGCAATAAGAATTGAGAAGCGCATGGTACGTATGGTGAGTAAAGAATGAAGCAGCTGGGGAAGTGTACAAGTTGAAGAAAGACTAGAGCTCGACTGGCAATGAGACTGATGTAGAGGAAGCTCTTCTCACACGATGTTAACATATTATTTATACATATGTCTCTTGCTAGCTCTATTCTATCATCAAGTCGGAGTTTCAGAATAAAAACATTAAGCTTATTCACCTGCCGATATAGGTTTGTCCCATCAACCCTGCTCCGGGCATATCGAAAGGGGTCACATGTCCGTCTACAAAAATGGAAGGCAATGGTATGGGTTTCAATGATTTACGATGATCATGCCCAAGAATATTAGGCGATTGATAGCATAAACATCACATGGTCACTTTCAACAATGCTACGTTAACCCACTCTAAGCGGTCCTATAATCGCTCCTATGGTTATTAAGGATCCATGCATTAAGCACGCTAACATGTTTCATCAAGTTATCGACTACGACATAAGAGATACCGCCCATGGAGAAAATTTGCTTTGCATGATTGGGGAGTTTGGATGGGACGATGTCTAAGACAGAAGGTGTATAACCATGTGAGCTGAGTTCCCGGACGTTTCTGAAGATCAGACAGACGTCGGCCTCACAACTATGAATGATTGGAACTATTGCGTCGGCTCAAGAGTATACTCAATGGTTGTAAGTCCCAGAGCAGCCAGACAAGTGAAGATTGTCATATGCCTTTCAGTCCTGCGCCAAAGTAGCACCGAGGATACCTCTTTGGTACAATGGGAACATACTTTCTACGTTCTAGAGAAGCGAATCTCCGAATAAAACCCAAACCAGCCTATTGTTAAGGGCCCAAAATAAATGGAAGAGGGATATCCCTATACTGACGACTCCAGCACGTGGTTCTCCTTCTTCTGGGCACTTCAGGCCGACGGATAGACACCCTGAAAAGAGGCTGCAATCTCACAAGTAATCAAACGGTCCAGTTGCGGTATGTCAACCAGGAAAAGAAATGTCTCGATGCAGTCATATAACTCAAATCTGTTCATGTCGCTCACTGTATCTCTATCTACTTCTGTCCACCTCTGCGAAAATATTTCTTCACCCTCTCCTTTGATTCATCGCTCATCCTATAATTTACTGGACTCTCGCTTCCGACAAACACACAACTATCATATAAGAGACAGCCTGCGATGGATCCGACCATGGTTGCCAGCCAAGGCCCATAGAACCACCACCCTGAACCGAAAACTTCATGCTCTCTATATCCCACCGCATATGCAATCACTCGTGGACCAAAGTCAGAAGCAGGGTTCAGTGCAGATCCGATATTGTATCCAAGAGTAAACTTGAGTGTCGTGAGGAGAAAACCCAGGATCAGAGCGTGCATGCCCGCACCAGGAGGGTTGTTCTGATCGTCTCCAAGGGCGAAGATGGCAATCAACATGACAGCACTTCCAACAGACTGGTTCAAGATCGCTGACCCGAGACTGACCCATTCGCGAGGCGTCGAAAAGAAGCTGGCCGACATGTCGCCCATTCGTGAATCAGCATAGTCTATCGAGTCGGCAAAACACCCATATGCAAGACCACCGGCTGCAATACTTGCTATGAATTGCACGATAACATACACCGCGCAAGTCCTCCATGGAAACCCTCGAAATAGTGACAGTGAAATTGACACTGCGGGGTTCATGTGTGCTCCCGAGACACCGCCGCCGAGGTAGATGCCAAACATCCAGGCAAACCCCCATGACCAGCATGACGTCTCATAAGTTCCGTACTGGACTTCTTGGTTCGACGACAGATTTACTGATAGAGTACCCGAGAGACCCATGAAGACGGCCACAAACGTAGACAGAAATTCGGCGAGAGGCTCAGGATGCCGAGCGCGGACTCTGGCCCACCAATTACGATACTGATTGGGATCTGCCTCTCCGTCTTCTACTTGTTCCACGTCTTTTTTTCCACCGAGTGGTTCACCGTCGATTTTAAACTCGGGTTGATGGCTTTGCGCCGTTTCTCGAGTATTTTGCTGTTGTATTGTGCTATGTTGAGCTGAGTCGGACCGTTCGACCTGACCAGGCATGTATTCGAAGACGGGCTGCTCGGCATCATTACTCTTGTCGTTATGTCTTGCCCCAGCTGCTGTCGTCATGTGCGGTCGCTGAGAGCTGTAACTCTGGGACATAGTTGACGGCGCGGCACTTTCTTTGAAAGAGGGAGATGCAAGTTTCTCTTGCGAGTCGACATCCAGACCTTGCTCCTCATCTCTAGTCACATCTTGTTTTGGTTTTTTGGGCCTTCGAGATCGTACAGTATGCGGTAATGGTCTTCCCAAACTGAAGATTGGCTTTTTTGGGCGCTGGTTATACCACGGATTCTGCTCGGTGTATTCTTCAGCAACCCACCCGAGTTGTGGGTGATGGGAATAATTTGGTTCATGTATTTCTGTCCCAAGATCTCTCGTTGTTGGTTGGCCTTGTAGACGGAAGCTAGGATAGAAGCTTCCTTGAACAGTTGGAGGAACACTTCGAAAGCTATTCATGTTATTTGTGCTTGGCTGACAGGAACAGTAGGATTTGTGATTGATGTTCTCATGTCCGCGGTTTGGCTGACTGTAGCCTGACATGTACGCATTTTGATTACAGTCGGGTCTTTCGGCGGTCGACAAGTCGATGGATCCTGGCGTTGTTGGTCGAGTCGGCTGAGGAGTAGCGGGTTGGGAGGAAGATTGCCTTGTCGTGTTGTGTCTAAAGCGGCGGGGCATGCCCGGTCGCCGTTTATCAAAGTGTGGCATTGATATGTTCGTTGTGATCTATCAACGTGAACTCAACTGGGGTCAACAAGAATCTCAAGAGCGATAGATGACAGAAAATCTCAGGGGTAAAGGTTGAGATGAGATTCGGAGAGGCGATTGAGTTGTTGACAGGGCCCTTTTAAACACCCAGTGACAGAAAACACCGTACCAGCTAGCCATTTGCCATAGCCTATGTAACCAAGCCATCGATCTCATATTTTATCACGATCATCGAACCCTCATAAGCATTGACTCAGATGTAACCGGACAAAACCCTCCCATTCTTGTGGAGCCAAATCTCACATTCAGCGCGCAAAAGCCTTGATAAGTATTCAGTCTAAACTATGTGAGAACTAGAGAGGTTGTGTGGTAGGTGGAATTGGTGGAGGCATGGCAGCTTGTCCCACGTAATGTTTCCAGAGATCTGCCACCATTCTGCGGGTCAATTATGGAAACATTTTCTGGATACCCGCGATGGTGTTTGGCCTTTTTATCGGTGAACTATGAAATTTCTGTCTGCTTGGATCCATATATATATCGGGGATAGCAAGAATCAGGGATGAGCACTACGTAATATAAGTGGACAAAAGATGCGCTATTGTAATTCTTCTGATGGGTTCGCAATGTATTTTTGTTCAGCTTGTCATTTGCCATTGCATATGAGGCAAAGCTGAAGAATTCTCCTGGTGACGAAAGCAGATTGTGCATTCAAAGGTGTAGACTAGGCCATGACTCTGGCGTGTCTGGATATGAAGATGAAACAAGGAGCGAAAAGAAACAAGCCATAGAGTACAGAGTAGATACTTGTCATTGCGACTAGTTGGATCGGATGCTTTTGACAGCCTAGCCGCTCGATAAGCTCCGGCATGAAAAGACCGTCTCGACACTAGTCGCCAGAATCGAATATCGAACACTGGCGAAAGTATGAGTTAAACGGTTTTTATCCATCTTTCTCAAGCTCAATCAGGGTTTACCCTTCTTCTGAACTCCCCGAAGGCATCTTGTTCCAAACTGAAGAGCCTCGTGATCAATGAAGCACATAGAGGGACAGTGGACTGAACAGCATACGTCAACTGGGACCCAGCTCATGGACTTGGGCCCTTGTCCTTTTGACATTTAGGTAATGAGTGGGTTTGATTCCGTTCTGATTGGTTACCGACATTTGAGATTTCTAGCTGAATTGCAGCTGTCATCCTGACAATTTTCGTCTCTTCATCTCGACTTCTCAGGGTTTTACCATTAAGTATCACATATATGTGTTGGAAATCAATTCTTGTTGTTCTATACAACATCGTTACTCTTATTTTGCTATAGATAATTCTTCTAATCCCATGTTGCTTATCGTCACAACGTCTGCCCGCTTTCACTGTAGTCCGTCACAGAAGCACTACCATCACTTAGTCCTCCCTTGCTTATCGCCCGAAGAGGAGCTTCGTTGTTCTGTGTGACCATAATTGTGGCAAGTGATCTATCCACAAAGATCTGCTCTGGTTTCTCCTCTGGGATTCCCTTTGCCCTCCTCCAGCGTCTCTTGATATCCCGCGCCAATTGTCTCGTGTTGGGCATGCAAGCCACCATGACACCCACGCAGAGCTCAATGCATGACCAGATGATGGTTGGTCGGGATTCGGCTTGGAATGGTCAGTATTTGTCGCTTCTCAATTAAAGAGCAGAACATTACATACCCGTCATGTTTGTTGACTCGGCAAATGTCGTCGTGAACTTGAAACGCAGAATACTAACGATAGTAAGGCTGGAGGTTTGTCAGAACGTATTCCGGAAACTTGACTCTCGTGTAGACTCACAATATACCCACGCTGAACATAGCAATAACTCCAATCTTCTTTCTCAACTTGAGTTTCAAATGGCTCAGTTGAGTCATGGGAAGGATAAGCATCCAGACATCCAAGGCAATATTCATGCCTCCATGCGCCAACACTAGTTTATTAAAATCAAAGATGACACCTGTAGGTTTGAATTCTTTCCATCCTTCCCACATTAGTCCGATCGGCCGTCGTTGAAAGGTACCCATGATGAGGATGATAAATGTCGAGAGGATGGTGACGGCAAGAGTGCAGTAGACGAGAGTTCGGAAGTTTTTATCGGGGAAAACTCGCAAGAAGAAGAACAGGATGGACGATTTGATGACTGCTAGGGCGACCGCATAGATGACCTCGATCATGAGAAGATACTACCTTTGTTAGTGCTATTTTCCAGGCCACGAAAGCAAATATCATGCAGAATAGCTACAGCACCAAACCTAGCCATGACCGTACACACCTTGAAAAAGCTCGTAATATCATGGTCAAAGAGTATCCACATGTCACGACCAAGCCCCTTTGTCAACACTAGCAAACGTCAGTTACGAATCATGCTATGCACCCATCCCATATGTACTTACTAAGTTGCAACAGGACAGTGAAAGGAATTATAAGGCCCTATTACCAATGTGAGTGCCAGATCCGCAGTCAAAGGCTTTATATCAGGTCCCATACCATGCCTATTGTGATAAGCGAGTCCTCAATACCCCATGATACTGTTCCGGTCAACTTGGAAATGATTCTTAAGGTATAGAACACCATAGCCAAGATAGCCATAGTTAAAGTAACGGATCTGATTTCCACGCGGTAGTCGTGTAATGGTACTTTGCATACTTGGTTGGTGATATTGATGAAATCTGGCTTTCGTTAGTCCTCTCTCCTTACGAGATAAAATGCCTGGGAATTCCTCACTGAGAAACTCTGGAACAGTGCAATCTCTCATCAAGCAGTCATCCAGTGTATCCATAAAATCAGGCATGAAGCATAGATCCATGTAATCGATATCGATGTAGGCTGGCGAAGTCACGGCCTCGACCAAACATTTATTCTGTCGCCCCGGTCAGCTGCTGGTCCTATTTCTCGCGAAATTACCACTTACAGCATTAGGTGAAATACCTTGCAGTACTCTCTGCCCTGATACTGTTGCCAGCAGACATGCTATACTGATCGCGAATATGCTTCGTGAAGCCATGGTTGAAGCAGAAGCAGCTTGCATGCTGATGCGTGACGAGCAAAACCAGCAGGGAAAGAAGAAATCCTGGGAGGGGTTGGCAACTTCAGCAAGTATTCTTAAGTAAGTCATCCCTCCCATGCACAGATGCTTTGAGTGATCAATGGCGTTAGACGCCCTTTCTATCAAGCAACTAATCATTACCTCACGCCACAGTCACACCCAAGAAGAGATTGGCAACTAATAAAGATATGGCGCCACTGTCTGCGTCTCCGGGAGCTGCTAACATGTTGTGTTGGTGGGAATTCACAGCATTCCAACAAGTCCCCAAAACTGCACTGGCTGTAACCAAAGCAGTCTAGTCGTGGGCATCCATCAAACTCTCCGTAAGCCCAGATCCGTCAATATTCAGACATAAATGCTCCGACATGTCGATCTAGGCCTTAGGCGATGCAGGATAAAGTTTCCATCCCGGAATATACATGCCCGCAGACTAGTTGTGAGACGACACATAGGGCTAAGTAAACTTTGCGGATAACTGAGAATGAGAACGACATGTCCAGGCTCGAAAGCTGTCGGGTATGTTTTCACGGCTCAGCGGCAGAAAAGCACTAACCAGCGAACCCGAAAATACGGGATGAGGGTATAGTTAGAGTTATTTAGTCTCCGTCAGGTTAGATCAGGCTTGATCTAAGGCTGAGAAGGGTTCAGAGTATTGGTTTCTCGTGTTGCCTCATCTCCGAAGACGATAATGAGAGGATTCTTACTTTGAGGAAATGGGGGCATCATGATAGTCTTTCTACAAGCCTGCGCATATCGAGGCAAGCTCGGTGTGTTCGATCAGTAACTTTCCAGCGTTCTTGGCCATTCTGGTCATGTTCTTCTCGAAGCTGTCAATAAACATGCTTGTATGATGATGATTATGACACGCGCTTTCATGTTGATATATGACATTGTGGGAATGGCTGATATTAACATACACTTGAGGCCTACGGATTTTGACTAATTAATATACTGCCATATCGTGCCCTATCTCAAGTTATTCAGGTGAAATGGATCAGTAGCTACGTTTGGTGGCATTGCCATCGCTTGTTCTGAAGACGAGAGCGACATACAGTTGTCGCAGAAAAGGCTACACTCACAACTATGCGAGAAAGATGGAATCAACATACATAGCAACAACTTTGAATCATCAGTATCTCGGCCTCCCTCGGCTCACCGAAGGGTTCAGTGGCTTGCTCGAGTAGTCATTGATAATAATAATGTGGATTAGAAGGTTGGAGCGACCGTGATGTGTAGTTTAATCCACCCACGATTCTGAGCAAGATTCCTCTAGAATTCCAACTTTCCAAACGCCATTCCTTATTTAGCATTGCCGAGGCCTTCTTTTTTCTAATAGTTTAGTTCTGATTTGATACCGCAGTGGGAAAGCATCAATGCTGGTGTCAGTGACGAGATGATGATATCGACATATGTAGAATGTATTATACAATCCCCATTCCAGTGCCATTTGACCATCTACAGTCTTTTACCCGTTCTGGTGTTATCTTGCGACTGGGACACTCGAGCTTCTGGCTAGTGACAGGTTGAGAGGGATGTTGGTTCGGGTGACATTCAGGTAGATAGCCACTGGGATCTTTTGCGTTTTGTAGGCTCAGTTCCCATAATGGTGAGCTTGGAGATGGCGGCCATCAATTCATCCACTCCCGCAAGAGCACGTGGTGAGCTGAAGAGTGGCAAAAGATGGAATATTCTCCCGTCAATACCTTTGGGGAGAAATGATTCCAAAATGCTCTAGAACCAATATGGCTGTTGCATTTGCGTGAATGGATATGTTAATGCCAGAACTCAGAGGAGTGGGTTCAAACTAATCTTTAAGCAACACATCTTTGAATTCTACTTGTTATACTGAATCCTTCACTTGTATTATTACCCGAGTTAATGGTTGCGTAACAAATGCCCAGGGCATTGCACCCCTGAATCCAATGTAGCAAACTTTAGTTGTACATTGACATCTTACATTGTTCCAAAGATCCGGAAATATCTCAATGTTGTGGCATGGAAGAATCATGCCACTCCTTCATATCATTTGTCTCGTACCACGAGGTGGTGAAAATGGATGGATTCGAGATGATTTTCTCACCATTCGTTTCTCAATGAATCTATCTAACTTTGGTCTAAAGCACCAAGTGCCGTCCTCCAATATCTCCAAAATACCTCGAGTGTTAGTTAGAGTGGTAAGTGCAAACCCGCCTACCCTGCATCGTCACTTTCGACAGGCACTTCATGCACGCATAAGAGGAAAAGTAAGAGAGGACTAGTTTGAATATAGCTTTATAGTAGCACATATAGAACCAATTGATTTTGTTTGGAGTGTTCTGTACAACAAGGTGAGTACTATAGGTATCATATGCTGGCTCAATAACCCTCCCTCTCTATACTTTAGCCTAACAAACAATGAATGACTAATAAGAGGAACACCGTTGCCCAAGCAATACTATGTTCTCTGAGAAGCACAACTAGTTATGCTTATAGAGATCGAGGAACAATAAAATCGATATCAATTAGAAGAGAAGTATATCAATTCCAAAGCTTCGGTCATCCATTCTATTCACTATCACCTGGGGATCGTTGCTTTCCAGATCCTGGTCTCGATAGCTCCATAAGGTTACCAGGGCCTTGATAAATTAGGTCATGATAGGCTTGTTAGTTGCTTAGTCATTTCAATCAAGCTCCTGGGTGGCCTATGACACCCAGAGTGTGGCAAAACCCCCTTTTACTAAGTTGATTTCGGACAAGTCCATCTCATAAAACCTGCTTTCTGTGTTCAAGCCTCAATTACGACAGCCACGATTTCATCCGTCTTTGCTTTTTGGCATATCAAGGTTACGAGACTCGCCATAGCCGTCATATCCATGTCCACAGATAAATCGTGAGCTGGACACAGATAGAACCACCGTTATTCATCTAAGCATTGCTCGTATCTATATCGATCCCGTCTCATCAATTATACACATGTAGTCAATCTGGTTGCTTCAAGAGAAGTCAGAGTATACGTAAAACTTGCATTTCAGCCGTCAATTAATTGGTAGCCTCGTTGCTAAGAAGCCAATTCAGTAGAAGCTTTCTGTGTATGAGCAACCGAGGCGTCAATTATGAGAACGTGCACCAAGATGAGGCTCATGACTTCTTGGCAGGAGGATCTCGCAACGTTTTATTTAGTGCAGCTTTCGGGGAGGAGATCAAGACTATTGTTGTCCTTAAACAGCGGGCCTGTTCATTTCCAAGCCGAGGTTGACGTTGCATTATGTCAAGCTTCCATCACATGCCATGCTTCTCCCCCTGCCTTTGGAGGGAATTTTTCAAATCTGTCTGTCGATCAAATCTAATTGCTTAAACATGTTCAAGCTCTGTTCTTCCCTACAAACTCAAGCAGGAACGCAGATCCGATGCGTCCGCGTATTCTCGATGCCCGCGAATAGCCACTTACCATGTCAGAGTCAAGCCCCCAAGTCATAGCCACCTGCATCAAATGTGGCTCTGCAAGTGTCATCGTATCGACATGATTGTCTTGTTATGGCAGGATAATGAGAGATCCCAACGCCTTAGTTGCGTAGTTAATACATCACCATGCTCCGAACGTCGGTTGAGTGGTGCCTGAACCCTGGACCCTGGACCAAATCGCCACTAAGAATACAGGGATGACATAGCAAAACCGTTACAAAGTGATACAATCTCGATGCAATTCAGGTCCTGGGGAGATTGCACATGAAGCTTGAACAAATTGAGCCTGCCAAAAAAACAGGAAATCGCTCCCCTATTGCTATGCCGTGTCAGATGTGATGTGCAAATTCAAGTGACGTACAACGGCTTTTTAGCCACAATGGCCGTCAAGTGTTGGCTTTGCCCACTTGGTGACATAGCTACAATATAACTACAACAGCATGTCCCATCCATCTCGGAAAATCAGCAACAAAACATTCTAAGATCTTGATACTTTAATACATACTTCGAGATTTACATCAAAATGGCGTCCGAACTACCTCCAAATGCTTTGAGCAAGCTGGCAAACTCTGTCAAGAACATTGTGTCCAGTGAGCCCACAGTTGTCGATGAAGCCGACAACACCAACGTCGATACCGCCAAGGTGGACAAGACCGTAGAGGTTCATGACGACGGTGCAACACTACACAAGGAGAAGGCAGCGGCCGTCACGCACGAGGACGTCAAATCCCATGAGCACGAAAAGGTCGACACAGAAGTTGACAAGGAAATCCACAAGGACCACTACCATACCACGATCCAACCCGTCAAGGACAAGAATGTTCTTCCAACCGAGCATGTCTACCAAGAAAATGCTGTTGAGGAGGAAATTGACCACCGAGACAACACTGCAAAGAAGCAGGCCGCGAAAGAAGCTGCCAAGATTCACGACGAGAGGGAAGTTGAGGGCACTACATATTCCAAGGAGTACGCACCTACCAAGGAGCATGAGCATGTCCACCAGTAAGTATAATCTCTACCTTTGTCAAGAGGTCTGTGAAGCTTACTTACACATTCTTATAGTCACATCCATGAGACTATCCAGCCCGTGATCGAGCGGGAGACGGTCCACCAGAAAGTCATCCACACCAAGAACCAAATTCACCAGACCGAGCACCTCAACGACGAGCACCACGAGGCGACAGTTGCTCCTCCAGTGACCTTGGACGAGTTTGAGAAGGGCACCGGAGCCCAGACCGGAGCCAGCGCTACCAAGACAGTTTCATTGGAGAGGGCTGAGCCCGTGGACGATTTGAGCACGACAGAAACAAATAAAGTAAGTAAGTCACCAAGTTGAAAGAGACTATCAATTGAACCATGGCCATACTCACATCTTGCCACAGTGAAAAGGAAACGAGGATCCTCTTGCACGGTACTGGATTGC
Source organism: Fusarium dimerum (assembly GCA_013623525.1). Taxonomy (NCBI): domain Eukaryota; kingdom Fungi; phylum Ascomycota; class Sordariomycetes; order Hypocreales; family Nectriaceae; genus Fusarium; species Fusarium dimerum. Next base: position 90,129 of record JABGLY010000283.1, on the reverse strand, counting down.
AGATGTAGCTGTCACTATGAAGATGACCCTGTCCACACCGGCAGCTTGAAAAAGAAATGTAACTAGTATAGTCTAATAATTATCTTAGTTAATCTATTGAATCTCTGAAGCATTTTGGGCTTGTTACGAATGTGCTTGTGGCTGCATGAAGCAATTCGGGGCGTTGGCATTTTCGAGCATCACCTGAAGAGAGGACATCAAACCACAGGACGATTTCCCCCAACTCCAACTGGCCACAACACTCACCTAATGCGAGCATGCTTATTTGTCAAAATAGTCAGCTGCCTCGTCGTGCAGCAAGGCATCCAAACATCAGCCGCAGTCAGTTCGCACATGCAACAACCCCGCACCACGTCTTTACATTCATACACCCGGACGGCACGTCAGTTGATATCAATAGGAGCTGTGGCAAGTCCATAACCCGTTCCAATTCATTCTTCATGCGCGGATGGAAGCCCTAGGTGTCGCGGCATCCGTGGCCGGGCTTATTAGCCTGGCTATCGAGATCCCCAGACTGATCGGCGTCATGAACAGCATCCGCCTAGCTTCCGATGAAGCCCAACAATTATCGCAGGTTGTACAAGCATTGATTCTCACGCTCGAACGTCTCGAAACATTCCTAAAAACAGACGAAGCGAAAGACTTGAGTTTGGCCAAAGATTCGGCTCTCCTTGTGTCCATCTCGGCTTGCCAGGATCGCATCTTGACACTCTCAAAGAAGCTCCGATCGTATCAGCCTAAGAATTCCACTGCAGCTCATGTTCCTTCGGGACTTGGAAAGATGAAGGCCGCAGCAACAAAATTGAAATGGCCGCTGGACAAGACAGAGAGTGCGGCGCTCATCTCAGAAATTCACGCGATGCAGAGTACCTTCGAGTTTTGTCTGCTGATCAACAACTGGTATGCTGCTAATGCTCATGGTTGTGAATGATGGAGCCGGTGAAGCTAATGACATGTGTGCTTACTCTCAGCAAGCAAATGGCACGATCACACAAGGAAGTGATTGCCTACTTCCAGACCCAGAGCAAGACTCTATCCCAGATGGAAGCCGCCTTTCCGGACCAAGCAGCCAACTTCGCGGCAACGCTTGAAAAGATACAAGTTGTGGAGACCTGTGTATCGGACGCTGCCCTGCGCCTTAGCCATATCGAGATTGGGCTCGATGAACTCCAGAAGATGAAGAGCGGTCCGAACACCCCCTATCCGTTTGTCTGTCCGGAGCTAACTACTATATCCATTTAGAGCTTGCCGAGTACCACTCAGACAAATTTCACGGCCAAGCTCTCGAATGGCTGTCCCCTATTGACCCGTGTCTGAAACATCATGAAGTGAGGGCTTCCAGACTTCCTGGTACATGTGAGAAGATCTTGGACGACGAAGCCTTCCAACATTGGGTTGCTACGCCGCCTTCTGCGAACTACCCGGGTGTTTTGTGCTTAGTTGGTGATCCTGGCCAGGGTAAGACGTGTATCATGTAAGATGATCGTAGGCATGTTTGTCACTTTGTAGCCTACTCATACTGCTTGCAGGTCACGTATCATAGATTACTTACACAATACCCACTCCACCAGCACCGCAATCCACACAACGTATCTTTACTGCGATTATCAGGGAACCCAGAACTACTCTGAGACAGCGTTGATCGGTGCCATCATCCGACAGTTGCTTTCGCAGATAGATAGTCTTCCTGCTAATGCCGTCGAGCTGATCCGTCATGCCCATATTAAACTGAGGAGACCCAACGCCATGATGGATGAAGTCCTTCAGACACTCGCACACCTGCGTCCTCTTGTACACCGACTGTTCGTTTGTGTGGACGCACTGGATGAATGCAATAACGCTGGCCAGCTGGTAGCTGCCTGTAGAAGATTCTCTCTGACGACTTCGTTTCTCTTCATCGGCCGTCCCTCTATTGTGCCAGTAGTGCGACGCTCATTCCCTTTGGTCATCTACAAGGCAATGCAACCCCAGCTGGGCGACGTGGAAGCTTTCATTAGTGCACGTCTGGAGACTGAGAAGGAGCGCGAGCCAGAGCTCATGCCCGACTGGCTTGTGCAAAGGATCCAAGCTGGGGTGTCGACACTGGCAAATGGAATGTGGGTGTTGCATATATTAATATTGTAAGCCATGTCCATGCTAATCGAGACTCCCTACAGGTTCCTTCTCGCCTCACTACACACCAACCTGATACTCAGTCATGATACAATATACCGCCGTCAGGAAGCACTCAACAATTTACCCGATACACTAGAGGCGACCTTTGGCTTGTCCATGGCTCGGATCAGGCAAGGCAGCAACTCCATACGAGCATTCAAGGTTCTGGCCTGGATTTATTTGGTTCGCCCTTTGACAATATCGGAACTCTGTCACGCGTTGGCAGTTGAGGTACATCATGACCAGTTTCACGATAGTAACATCCCGAGCCCAACAACAGCTCTGAACTACTGCTTAGGCTTGGTCAAGCCGAATAACACCAACACTCCTCATTTCGGCCTGGATCCAGATACTACAGTCACCCTGGTCCATTCTACTCTGAGTCTGTATCTCGATTCTCATCCAGAGCTACTCCAAAACATAACCCCGATACTGGCCGAGAGCTGCCTCAACTTCCTGTCGTATAACCAGAATAGAAAGCGCCCCGAGGTACTGCTGAGCCTCATGTCCGACTCGTGGCTGAAATTTCTTTACATGTCACAACCAATGTCATCTCGCCTTGTTGACAAGGCCTGGGAGTTTTGCCAATATGTTAACGACTATCTCAACTGTGGCCCCTCAAGCACTCAATTTTCAGGTTGTCGTGAAATCTTCCCCAGTCATGCGAAAGCCCTGTCCAGACGCATCAGTGTGTTCAATGAACCGTGTAATGCCGTCGCGAATATGCTTCTCTTCAACACAGCCGTTATGCTAGGGCTAGACGGGCTTGATCAGATGTTCTCGCGGCTTTCTGGGCATGTCCAACAGACGAAAGGTTCCATCAACAGAACCGATAACTTTGGCATCACCCCACTAGGCTGGGCACTTCTACCGACCAAACACTTCGAACCACAATCAGGCCCCAAGTCTTGCCCTGCCTGGCTGGATTCGTTCGAGTACAGCCTGTGGCGTGCAGAAAGACTAATGTCCGTCTGTCATAACATGGACTATGGTCAGCCCATCTGGGATGGGCGTACTCGCGAGTTGATATCAGCATATGGCGTGTCCTATTCACAGAATGGTAGCCGGATAAGCTATTTCTCTAGCATTCCGTTTCTATTCTTTCTTGGCAACTATTCGGCAGCTCCAGATGCAACTCGACGTTGCATATCAAGACTCGACGAGAGCGCCAGTACCAATATCTGGTCTTCACTCCAATACGGCACATCACCTCGCTCTCAGAATGATAACCTGAGAGCACGCCGGCACTCGAACTGGAGCCTAGTTATGCTAGGACGAGAGCCCGAGAAACCTAAAACACTCGAGAAAGATCTGATATCTAGCACTGCAGCTCATGTGAATTGGGAGCCTGAAGCACCGGAGAAGGAGTATTTCACATCTCATTTGACCCGAGGGAGGAATGTCTCTGCGTTCTTCGAGCCTGGAGCGTCTGTTCCCTTAATTGTTGGGGCATTTGAAGCCCGGCCCGGATCCGTTGGATACAGCGAGACTCAACCGCACATGGCATGGAAACGAACACATCCGATCCGTGGCACTTCGTGTTTGACCTTATTCGCTTCTCGAGCAGATCTGCTCCATGTCAGTGCACTTGTTGACAGCCCTCAGATAGCTGCCTATGCCATTGATACATGTGATGTAAACCCGAACGCTTTGGACAATGAGAACCGAACAGCTTTTCAACTCGCAATACATCTGTCGTCACAATTGACTGCGGGATTTTTGATAGAAAACTACGCCTTGGACCTGACTTTGCAGGATACAGATGGTCAAACTGCATTGCATACTTGCGCTCTGAACCAGCAAGCGGCGTTTGCGACTCTCATGTTGCAGAAGCATCCGCAACTGGTTAACGTGACCGATATCCAGGGGAAAACACCTCTCCATTACGCCGTGATGAAATCGTCGGCCAAGATGGTGGAGGCACTGCTAGCACACGGCGCGGACGTCAATATCTGTGACCTGACCAACAGTACACCCTTGCATATCGCGATTCTCCAGCGGGACGTCTTCATATGCGACAAGATTTTGAACACGCATTCAAAATTGAGGCTCGAAGCCACTAACATAGAGATTGCCTGGGAGTTGGCTCTAGAGGCTGGCTCAAGTTTCATCATGGCAATGCTGAAGGCTCTCAGCACGAACTCGTCGAATCTTCTGGTAACTGGAGGTGCTCAATACAGCAGCAACGCTCTTACGGAGAGTAAGAAGACCTTATCTCTGCTACTAGCGGTCAACAACAGCACTGGATTCACGGAAGGTGACCTCTCTTTTATGCTATCACTGCGTGGAGCTGCGGGAATTCCAGCTGGCAGCAACAGAAATACGAGCATGTCTTTGGTAGAGCCCAGAGACGCTCCAAGAATTATACGCACGGCAATTGTGAAGAAGGCTGGGAATGTGGCTACATTTCTGATTCAGCAATTTCCGACCGATCTCACTTGTATAGGTGAAGACGGGGAATCCGCTCTTCACCTGGCTGTGATCTACGACGCGGTGCCTGTTGTTAGACTTTTATTGGATGATACAAAGCCATATTGTACATGGAGCAGTTTAGAGATTCAGGCTGCTCTGAAGTTGTCCCTTCAACACAAAAGACAGAATATCGTCGAGATATTGCTTGGAAGCGCAAGGTTACACGTGAAGGAAGCAATAGGCACAGGATTGACGGCTCTCCAATTGGCTGTTACACATCGCTTCTCTGATGCCCTTCCGCTCTTACTTGATGATCCAAGAATTCTCGTCAACGAGCTCGACCGGTCAGGCCGCACAGCCTTTCACCAAGTAGTGATGCAGAATGATGTTGAAGCTGCACGTCTGTTTCTTAGATGTTCAAGGGTAATTCCGATGTCCTTATCACAAGACGGACGAACTGCTCTTGCGTATGCAGCATTGTGTGCGGGAAAGGATATGGTATCCATGTTGTTGGAAACTGGGAAATTTGACGTTGAACATAAAGATAATTTTGGGAAGACGGCGCTTGACTGGGCATGTATGAATACATGCCGTGAGGTTATGACGATACTGAAGAGAACTAGTACATAGAAGGGGACTCCGACTATGAAACCATTACTAGTCTTATGGATATTGATGATAACATGTTTGCATACTAGACAACAGCAGAGTTTCTGCGACGGTGTTGCAACTGCATTATAGTAACAAGTTCTGATATGTGTCCTGTATAATGCGCGCATGAAGTTTGCCCTGGCAGTTGGTACGACACATTACGAGATGGGTCAGTGTCGCTGATAAGAGACCAATTTACCTTCTACCTCGGACCTCTGATCTTCATCCTTTGATTCTCTATAATATTCAGGCTCACAGGATATTCCTGAACCATGGCTAGTACCATGCTGCTATTCAATATATCAATGGATATCCTGGAGTGGGTAAGCTCACCATAACTCTGAATGATGGTACATGACCAGAGCTGCCTACATTCTTGTTACTTTGCTCAGCCGATTATACTAACTCTGGTTGGGTAGTGAATCATCATGGAAAGCGAATGTTGTCAGTAACTATGTCCTTATTGACCCATGTCGCTGCCATCATCTAAAGACGGCAGAAGAGTATCAACCCCTTCGACAGACTCTGGTAACTGCCGGACCTGTACCATCAGCGCAGCTCTTTGAACACTTGTTGTAGCGGCAAAATTTGAAAATGCTCAAATGTAAATGTCGCCTGAATTTTCGCAGACCAAAGATCCTATCATGCCCTAGGCAGCTTTTCCGCCAAGGACTATCAAAATGCTGCGGCTTTACCGAGTTTGCTGTTTATTTCGGTAATTTTATATTACTAATAGGTGGTAGGGGTCGAGGCATTGGATCAAAAATCGAGCTCACGGCATCAAAATCCTTGCGCAATATCAGAGAAAAGGAAGACATATTCCATTTTGGCGACGAGTATGAGATGGAACCTGACGTCACACACTTGTCTGCGGAATCCGAGACAGCCGGTAAAACCTAGAAGCACATCATCACAGTGGTGTCTTTCATCTTGATGGATGACAGCACCCGGAATGCTTAAGCCACAGCACGGCCTTTCGAAGCACCGTGACCGCGCTTGTTATTGCAGACTTTTGACGCTACTGTAGCAGCAGTCGTGGGATGGCCGAAGAATCAAGACTCACATTGACGAACGGACCCAGTCACATAAGCTGAGCCCATTACCTAATGCCATTGGTCCAGTCTCGTTGTGCGTTCGGTACTTCGGCATCCTCCCTGTCGCCAATCCTCACACCAAACTCTTACCAGTAACCCTTTTACGAGGCAGCCAATCAAATGGCTTCGTCTGCACGGTTGAGCCCATGTGGATTCTGTGAGGCGCAGGGAATGCCTGTATCCCATACAAAGCCATGCATATTCGGTGTGACAGCACTCGGCTGCCAGGCCTCCACGAACTTTGATTGCTTCATATTTCAGCTGTCGCCCATATGCGTATCACGAGACGATTGGCATCCAAGAATCTGATTGAACGGCTCGTAAATTGAAAATGGATGCGACTTCTGTGACGTTGCCGACGATAAAGAGGACTAGGGCCAAGGGACCAAAAGTGAAGACAGGATGTGGTACCTGGTAAGTTTTGACTTGACGGTTAATTTCACTCAGGCTAATCTTTCCACGCAGCAAGTGAGTTGTCTCCCTGAATGTAAACACAATCTGCCTCTTCTAACTGTACACCCCTCTTCAGAATCCGACATCTCAAATGTGATGAAGGGAAGCCAATTTGCCAACGCTGTATCAAAGATGCTCGAAAATGCGATGGCTATGATCAGCCCAAAGCCCGCAAAGTCAGGGCCAACAAGACTTTCCAGATGATCCCTTTCGTACCAAAGCCAGATAGACTACAGACGATATCACTGCCAGCACCGAGGCCGGCACTAGTCAGCGACGTCTTCATTGAACCTGCCGATGCCGCTCTCTACTTCCATGCCAGGGACTGCGCCATAAACGACTTTGAATCCATCGCCGGCTCAAATGGATTCTGGCACAGTTTCGTTCTTCCCTTATCACATACGGTCAAGCCTATAAAGCACGCCTTATGTGCTTTAGGAGGTGCACATCGCGTATTCATGGCTGCCCATCCTGATGCTTCGGCAAGCAGAATGGAACTTGAATCTATCCAAAAGTACAATGAAGCCATCATGCACATGAGACCAATCATGGAAGAGGGTTCCAAGAAGAACATGGAGATCACAATCATATGCTGCTTGCTATTCATTTGCATTGAGAACCTTCATGGGCGATACGTTGATGCTGCCCGTCACTTGCAGGCGGGATGTCAACTTGTCAACTCATACCGCCGAGAGTTATACTCTGGTTCAAATATCAGCCATGCTCAACACGACTCCTTTCTCAATCTCGTAACTGATATGATGCATTGGCTTGGTCAAAATCTCGGCCTGTATAAGGGCGATCTTGGATTTGTCGCCATCGACCGAGACATACAGCCATCAGACATAGGGAACTCGTCTACCCCGTTCGCAAGCATCAAGGAAGCAAACAAAAAGCTGGCATCTCTAGAGAGCGTGTTTGATAATTCCATGGTTGCTCTGTGTAAAGGTACCTCACCACACGATCAGTCCGGGTTTTACGAACAAGCCTTTAGCGAGGTAGGTTGTATTCCCTTTGATTTCGGCAGTCTCAGGTCAGCCACCCAATCGACGAGGGACCTCTTCAAAGTCTGGAATGCTCGCTGTGATTTGTTGAAAGCCAGCATAGACCCATCCAGCCTTTCCCTGAAAGAACGCAGAGAGCTTGCACTTCTATCCTTAAGCCAAGCAATGTGGGCACCATTCCTCAAACTGGAATCCGTCGAGTCGGAATACTCTATCGAGGATAGCAATCTGATCTTGGACCAAGTGGAAGAACTTTTCAAAATGGAGGAGGCCAAGTCAAGACGAGTTTTCACCTTTGACGGTGACTTGGTTTCTTCTACGTCTATCGTCTGCAGTTCTTGCAGAGATCCCCAAGTGTTGGAGAGGGGTGCGGCCTTGTTACGGGCTTTGAATCGAAGAGAAGGTGTCTGGGATAGTAAGCAGATGGCCGACTTGCACGACGCCATATCAAAGGCTGTAGAAGAGGAACGTGTTGTGTGGCATGAATTACCGTGGGGCATACCGCAGATGATTGAGGAAATGGCCAAGCTGAAACTATGAAAGACAACTCAGATGGCTCACCCCAATCGTTATTTCGTTTTGGTAATAGGCTCATTGGAATCGTTGAGCAGTACTGAGAGCTGTTCGTCACTGAAATGGGCGGTCAAAGGTACACAAAGCCTAATGATCACCTTGATGTTGGACTTGACACATCGATATCTCCAGTAGAGCCTTGCATACATGGCTTTCCAAATGGCAAATACATGATGCAAACCAACCTGTATCACGAAGATGCTGATTCACCCATCTACAGACAAAACATGGTAATCTATCTTATGTTATCATGCTCAGATGCTCAGGAACTATGTCACTCCTTCCAACCGCTTTGATACCTGTCTAGACTAGTGCGCTTCAGAAATACACGACTCTTATCCAGCCATTACTCCTTGCTTGTACCCTCCCTTAACTCCTTCACGTTGTTCAAAACAGACTCCTCCAGACTCGTCCAGCCGTCTCTTCCCAAGTCACGAAGCAACTGCTCTGCCTTACCCCGAGGTTCAATCTCATTGGGGTCGGACCCCCCTGAGAAGTTGTCTGGGAACTTCTTATCTGGATCATTCTTTCGGAATATGTCGAGAATTTCGTCAAAGTTGAAACGCCCAGCAAAGCCAAAGATGCGTTGGTCTTTGACGTGTGGTAGAATGGCTGCAGCTACATGCAGTCTACCGACATCTTGGACATCGATATAGTATTCTGATGTATCTGGTCAGTATCCTAGTATATAGTAAAGGAACGATTGAACCTACGGGGGACCAAGATTTCAAGCATAGGCCCGACATCTCCTTTATAGAGACCAGCACAGAGGCCAGCACTGCTGGGGTAACCTTGGTGGACGACATCGAGAACCTTGCCAAAAGCGAAGTTGGGAAGGACTATATTTTGTAAGTAAAGTGACAATATTCATCGTACTGTCGGACATACTAGTGTTGACGACGAGATCGGGTCGCTTCTCCTTGTTTTCCTTGTGGAACTTCCAAATTGCCTGTTCTGCCTGGGCTTTACTAGCCGCGTAGTTGGAGATAAACCGGTCGGGCCCATATGGGGGTTCAGCCCAGGCTTTCTCGATATCGTCCTCATTCCACGTGTCTTCAGTGACAGTGATACCTGGCGTGTCCCTTTTGGATCGAACAGCAGCAGCTGATGAAGAGGTAAAGACAAACCGTTTCACGCTTTCCTCAGCATACGCGGACTTGAGAGCGTTGACAGCACCAGAGACGGAGCCTGGAATGATGTCGTGCGGGTCAGGACTGAAGGTCATTACCGATGGAGTATGAACCACAGCAGCGACGCCTGTACATGTTAGTCAAGGTTCTCCATGAAGCGAGCCTTATGTACAGAGACATACCCTTAACGGCCTCGTCAAAAGCTCCTTCAGCAGCCATATCTTCCACCTTGACAAGCTCAAACCGTCCAGGCCCATGGCGCTTTTCGAACAATTCAGCCAACCAGCCGTTCTTCTCAGTGTTTCGAACAGTGCCTCGGACATTGTAGCCATACTCGAGAAATTGATCCACTACATGAGAGCCAATGAAGCCATTGGCTCCAGTGACAAGGACAAAGGAGTCCTTGGGAATGGCGGGATTCTCTAGTGCGGACATTGTTAGTTTGCTATAGAAGTGATAAACAGGACAGTTGATAGGACATTCGAAGACAAACAATGAGTTATTAATTGGAATTATTTGTGTCAGGAGGTATTCTCTTTATATTGCCAAAGTCCGCTGTTGAACAATGTCGTATTTCCCCCCACTCATGCTGGGTTGGATTCATTTCCGCAACAGTCGGAGTTCCGCCCTCACCTTGATTCTACCCATCAGATACCACAAACAAGAGACTGCAAAACTTCTATTTTCTGAGTTTTGATTTGTCGGTTTTCTGCAAACGTGAATCCTCTCGACTCTTCATTCCTGCGAATCTGTAATCCTTCCTACTGATCGATATGTAAATTCCATCAATGCGGAGTTTGTCGTGTAGCGGAGATAGGGGCTTCTCCGGCCAAGGGTTATGTATGATGCTTGAGTTATATTAATCAGAGGGGTTGTGGACTGATGCCATTGCTTGCAATTGCGTAAAATTCCCGATAGAGGTGAAAATCTAAGGGGGCAGGTTTACTAATCAAATATTGATAGACATTTCGCAATAAATGACTTTGGCCACAACTACGTACAAGATAATGTGATCGAGTTAATGATCGCCGCCAGGTTCTCTCAGAAAAAGGACAAGTGTACATTTCATAAACTCAATTCATGTCAGTTCAAATCTGTATCTCATACTCTAGCTATCGTCCGTAATGGATATTTGAACTACCTCAACAACAAAGACAACTCCAAGAGCATCATCACCCCAACATACCTCACTGACCCAGGTGATATCACATATTTCCTTACACCTTCAACGTCTCCCGACTCATTTGCCATTCCTCGATGAGTCCGGTATAATCTTTTGGAGAGTACGGGTCTGTCAGCTCCTGAAACAAAGTCTTCTTTCGATGATTACGCAGACCCATATCCTTCAGAAGAAGATCAACGTAGGGAATTCCCTCAAAGACAAAATCAGGTAGGCTCGCACCATATCCACAAGGATATCGCCATTTCCCCCACTGGGTATGTAACATAATCTCATCTGTGACTCCCTGTTGCGTGTCAGGCAGTCTATCGAGCTTGTTGTCGAGGTATGCCGTGATCCAATGGCCTTGTATGGTTGCACAGATAGAGGTGCTAACTGATGAGATTGCACCGGCAAAGGCTAGGTTTCGCTGGTATACATGAGTGGCGGGAACTATGAATCGGTATAGACGGAAAGGTTCTGAGGTCTTTGGCTGAAATCGAAGTTTGGGCTGGTCCTTGAGACGGGGAAACATCTCCAGGACGTCCTTGTCTGCCTCTTTTCGAAGAGTAGTCATCTTCTTTTCGTCAAATGGCAGACCAAAGCCATGCTCTCCAAGGCCCTGGAACTTGACGGGTGATTCCTTCTTCCACCCAGTAGAGCATACGATAATGTCAGTGTCCAATGTCGTGCCATCAACCATAACGACCCTTCTGGGCTCTAGGTGATCGATGTTACCGATGTGGACTCTGATTTTGCCCTGCTTGACAAGATCGAATAGACTGCTCTGATAATTTAGAATACTCAGACCGCTACCGATCCAGAAAGCAGAGTGCCATGGCTTCAATTTCTGCAGTTCCGGGTGGCTGTCGTAACCGTTCGCATTGATAACATCAGAGCTTAATGCCTTCCAGAAGAAATCAACCAGCCATCTTCCGATCGCTGTACCGTGCAAGAGACGTCGAATGACTGGAAATCCATCCTCACCACCCCATGGGCAAGGAGCAAACCATGTCATCCAGCGAATCAGGAGCAACTTGTCCAGGCGCTTCTTGAAAGGTGTCACAAAAGGAGGAGCAATCCAAACTGGGCCGTGGCCATCATCACGAATAACCAGGTCTACAGTAGCACCATCCTCGACAAATGCATAGGCCACATCAAAAGCCGACTTTGCTCCTCCCACGACAACGGCGTTCTTGATGTTCTTCAGCTTGGGAGCTTCCTTGCAAAAGTCTCTGGCATGGAACAAAGGTGCGCCGAATGAATCCGCTCCTTTATAAGTGGGCATGTTCGGTGTCGAAGTCAACCCTGTGGCCAGTATCAACTTCTTTGTGTAGATGGTCCTTTTTCCTCCAGGCCCTGTGACACAGAGATTCCAACCTCCGTCATCCGCGGGCTCAACAACATCCACCATTGTATTGAATTGCGTTCGCTCAAAGATGCCAAAATGCTTGGCAAAGTCGGTCAGGTACTGGTGCAGCACAGCAGCCGGGATATGGTTATTCACTCGCACGCCGTATTTCTCCTCCGACATGGGGAAATCAGGATATTCGTAGGTACCGATCATATTGTTGGACTTGAGACCTGGGTAAAGACGGTTCTTGGACCATGTTCCACCACAGGATTCGGCGCTCTCGAGGACGCTGATCTTTTCGTCGGGGTGGGTTTGGATGTAGGCTTTTGCGGCAGCAAGGCCAAACCAGCCTTATAATTGTGTGTGAGTCCGAGGGTTGTCAATGTTGTTGGAACGAGTAAACTTACCGGCGCCTATCACAAGAAGATGATATGTTTCGCGCATTTCGTGTGTCGTAATGGAGAATGAGTAATAAAGAAGAAGCAAGAGAGTGGTGTTCAGAGGAGGATATCAGTTTGGATATCGACGTAGGGAGCTATGTATATAGACGAGATCTAGACCAGCCTATGCTTGCGAGGCTGAGACCGCTTCCGTCCTTGTTCAACAATCGGATGTCGTACACAGCAGGTCATTCCCGAGGGGCTTTTCAGCGACGGATACTGCACAATCAACGCCCCCAGTACCCTTACTTCCAATTACCTACCGCTATCTGGACCTTTCGGGCCGCCAGATGTTAACTCATGTTGGTGACATCCCCGTGGGGTAAAGTAGGGGAGATAGGACTTGGTCTTGTGACGACCGGCCTAACCACGAACTAGACCCCGAGCTAGTGAACCCTGATGATAACAACTGCCGTGCCCCCTTGATTAGAGTCTTGGCTTAACGACTCGTGGTGGGAACAAGGTTAGACCATATCGAGATAGGGGATTGACAATCTCTCGTATCTTCGGCTATCGCACCAGCTGGCAACTGAGGGGGAAATTCCAGTGTCGGTGTTGGAGTTGGTGTTATCTTAGGTTGAGCGTGGTTTGTCGGATAAGGGTAGAATAGCGACAAGGGGATTGGTATGATAAGAATCGGCTACCGGTGTCTGTGTTGATTCTATTGTACGGTGACAATCCGATATGATCTACATGATAGACAGGTGTTACATCCAGATCAACACCAAGGATCCAGATTGTGTTTCCCACCAGCTTTAACAGAACTCCCCCTCACTGTTTAGGCAGCTAGCGTGGAAGAATCGATTTGAACATGGCTACAGATCTAAGTACAAACACCAGTACACCAATTATTCGTAGCTGATCAACCCATCAATTGTTCCAGCATGCAGCCCTCCAGTGATGGCGATGTCAGCAGCCGTCGTATGTATCGAAGCATCGCTGAGCAAATAAATCACCGCTCCCGTAAGATCATTCTGCGTGCTCAGCCTCTGATTCGGAGGAGCAAGCCACATCTGTTCTCCCTCTCTCTTGCTTTTCAGGTTGCGAACGTTCCTTGTCATTTCAGAGTCGACGAATCCGGGAGATATCGTGTTGACTCTAATCTTATGTGGTGCCAGCTCAACGGCAAGCGCTTTGGAGAGCATCATGATGGCGCCTTTGGAGGCATTGTATGCCGCCATTCTGTAGCCTGGTAAGGCGATATGGGCGGACTGGGAGGCGATTAACAGGATGCTTCCTCCTTTCCCTTGCTTTATCAACTGCTTTGTGACATGTTGAACCACGAAGAATGTTCCCCGGACCTGTGGGGTTGTGAGTCGAGTATCTTCACAGTTAGAGGGGGACTTACATTGATTTCCTGAATACGATTGAACTCTTCCCATGTCTGATCAACAAAGGGCTTGTCAATCGCAATTCCTGCGGCGGGAACACATCCATCAATCGTCCCAAAGGCTTCCAGAGTAGCTTTGAAGGCATCCTCAATACTCTTTTGGCTGGTGACGTCTGTCTGCACATACAACGTCTTGACACCGAACTTGTCACTGAGCGTTTTGAACTCCTCAACCGGTTCAGCTTGAATATCCCAAATGGCGACGTTGCCTCCCATTTCACAGATGGCTCGAGTCGATGCAAACCCGATGCCCTGGGCACCACCAGTGACGATGTAGCTGCGTTTCGTCAACTCGAAAGTTGGACGAACGTTTTCGATCTTGTAAGACATGATCGTGACTTGATTGAAAGGGTATAGGTCAACAGGGGGCAGCGCAATGGGATAAGATTAATGGTTGATATGTTTGGTTGTCAGGGAATGAAACAGTCAATATACTGTCGGGAGCTCTACATGCACGTTCATCGACTACTTATCTCCAATAGACTTCGATTAAACCAAGTCCAGCTTGCAAAGTCGGCCCGCCGAAGAACGTCGGATAACGACACTTTCCGCAGCTGAATCGGCTGGTCGGGAAGTCATTTTGAGTACCCCATGGACGATCGCCCTTTTTTAGTGTAGCATAGCTTCTCCCTAGTAGAAAGCTTCGCCAGCATATCAACAACCGCTTTCCCTCCCTCGCATCGGCTATCGCCCCTCGATTGGCAAGCAAGCCCCTTTGCCGAATGATTATGGCTGGGTTGTTTGTTGCGTGAAACGAATGGCATAAAAACATCCTCGTTGGACAACCTACCTACTCGTAAACCCTGGAGAAAGACAAACAACCAACACCAACAATGTACGCAGATATCTCCAAACCCCCCGCACCACTCCCAACGCCACAGCTGAAAGTCATTCGACCTGGGGTCCATTTACTTCCCCCGCTTTCACGGCGAGGCCACGGACCAGGACTCATTCTTCTCACGCGAACCTCGGCCCCAGACCCCTTGAAAATCGAAGATGGCGTTCCATCCTTGTTGGTGAAATGGGCTGAGGAGGGATACACTGTAGTTGAGCTGGAGGCGTCGGTGGTTGAAGGGACGGATGAGCAGTTGCTGAATGAAGCTGTTGAGGTATTAAGGAAGTTTGAAAAATGCGATGATGGGAAAATGGGACTGATTGGTATGAGATGAGAGATGAGATGAGATGCAGTTTTATGTTTGCTATGTTACGCATACTGACATGTTCCAGCCTACGATCCGGTGTTGTGGAATCAAGTCGCACCCAGTTTGGACGACGTTCCCGACATCGTCGCTGGTGTCATCTACACCAATGAAGTCCCCAGCCTGACTTCGACAAAAATCCCTGTATTAAGACACATCGCAGGGCCGGCTACGGTCCCCTCACAAAAGCCTGTCAGCTTCTCATTCTCGTATCCTAAAGCCAAGACATTTGCATTCGCAACGCCATTTCACGAGGAGTTCAACTACATCCTGGAATCTGTATCACATACGAGAAACCTGCAGTTTCTCAAGCCGAGAATGGGCGGGCCTTATTTCGATTTAGAAACGATCTGGGATGAACATACCTACTATGAATTCGCTGATCGTTCGGTTGAGCACACCATGAGCACGATGGTGCAGGAACCCTATGTAAACCATGTACCAACAGTAAGTCAGAAGCTAT
Organism: Fusarium dimerum; assembly: GCA_013623525.1. NCBI lineage: Eukaryota > Fungi > Ascomycota > Sordariomycetes > Hypocreales > Nectriaceae > Fusarium > Fusarium dimerum. Next base: position 74,653 of record JABGLY010000283.1, on the reverse strand, counting down.
AATTCGTCATGATTCATTGCTGACATTGGTCACCAGTTAACTGGCGGCGTTGGTCGAGATAAACTTTCGAATTTCTACAGACACAACTTCATCTTCAATAACTCTGCAGATACGGAGCTTGAGCTCATAAGCCGTGTGATTGGTATTGATCGTGTCGTTGATGAGTTCATTCTTCATTTTACACACGACCAAGAAATCGACTGGATGTAAGTGTCGAGTGTATAAAACTTCAATGATAGGTATTGACATTCTTGACAGGCTGCCCGGGATTCCGCCCACCATGATAAAAGCCGAAGTGCCTTTCACAGCCGTAGTAAACATCCGAGGCGATCGTTTATATCACGAACATATATCCTGGGACCAAGGAACACTGTTGCGACAGTTAGGTCTACTACCAGAATATCTCCCCTTTCCGTATCCTGTCGAGGGGAGCAAATCTAGCTCCAAGTATGAATACCGCGTACCTGTATTAGGGAGAGAGACGGCAGATAAGATGAGGGATCGGAATGGACCACCATCAAATGAGATGTTTGAGTTCAAGATTAGAGAGATAGGGGGTTAAATCAGGCTGGTGGAGTATGGCAGTAGTTGTATCATTAACCTGTGCGTTTCATTTCAAGTTTCCATCAATCGAGTACGTACGTGCCCACTTGCATGTGAATTATTCTGATGTGAAGCTTGAAGACAATGTTCACTTCTTTCACATTGAAATTAATGCGGCGGCTCACGGACTTCCTATCGGGCGTTCTTTCGTTCCAGTCTGTTCATCGAACAGATCTGAGTCGTCCTTCCCCCTCGAAGACGTGGACATACGATTATGGTCCAGGCTGACCTCATTATATTTTCAAGACTACGTCACAACGCAACGTTGCCGGTCAAAGCAGCTTCAGCTTCCCCTGATTAATGTTTCATCGACGGTCATGATAAGCTTTCAGCCAATACATCAGCTCCATTATCGATCAAATAAAGACCCTTAGAAGGTCGGATCATCAGCTGAGATAGGTACAAGATCCCCCTTTCCCTTGAACGCCTCCACAATATCAGCTTGTTCCGTCAACATGAACCTGTCGGTCTGCTTTCCAATAGCTGCCAGACCCCTCCATCTTTCAAAGTCTTGTTTATTCCTCTTATCACCGTGTGCGTCCTCGGCATTCTCCCAGTGCCCCTTTGAAAAGGCGAGCAACGTGTTGACGGTCTGATTCGTAATGTCGTAGACAAGTGAAACAATAGTCCCGGTTTCTTCCAGCCAATTGACCTGCCAGAGCTCACCAGGGCGGATACATTGGTAGGCTGCCGTTTGATAGTTGATCCTGCCCGCCATGGGGCCACCGTGGATGGCGTATACGACTCGGTCTTGGGAGAAGAACCAGATCTCGTAGCGCCATTTCTCAGGGTTTCCCTGCGCATCTTTGGCGTTGTAGTCGTAAACGAGGTGGGTATCGCGAATGTCCTTGTCAAAGGAGGCATCGAGAGGTGTATTTGTCTGAAACCTTGGAAAAGACATTTTTGAGCTGTATCGTGTATTTCTTCCACTCGATAATCATGTCAAGTCAATGGCATCTCACGCCTTCTTATGTCTACTCTTTATTCCTCGATTAGAGCATTTCTTCATACATCTCTCCTACGGAACTTACGGCATCTCCACCAAGATCCATCTCTAGTGTTGAACTAGAGAACCAAGGCGTAGAGAGCCGATGGCATCTACCGATACTAACGTTAGCTGCTTTATCGAAGTCAGATGGAAGACTATGGACCACTAAATGGAGCAATTGTCGTATGATGTCACGAGAGGCCATCACGGAATGATCACGACTTTTCCACAGAAAAGATAGCCATTATAGTCAATGTCGCGATCAGTGACATAAGAGAAATGATGTTTCAACAATAACGCCGAAAAGAAAAACATATATGAGCAGGTTCTAATAGCTGAAACATTTGCACTCAGCTACATGCTATGTGCTTGATCCTGGGATGTTTGCAAACGTCGTTTAATGGGATTTTCAGGGGATAAAACATGGCGATATGTGGCTGTGTGTTTCATCAAGGAGAATTAAAAGAAAGAGAGAAGCAAGGCAGATGACGAAAAAAAAAGAAAAGAGAATGTGTCATCCAGTCCGTGCAGCCGGGTTCATCAATCAGCTAACTATTAGCTTTGAAAGAGAAACAAGACCTGAAACAAAGCCCTTTGTCTTTTATCTTTATTTTTTTTTATGTTTTCTTTTCTCTCCACTCTCCTTGCACAAGTCAATCGACGTAGGACAGACGGGAAGACGGGTGGTTGCTTTTTGGTCGAGACACGGACACTTGCGGGACAAGAGGAGAAGAGAAGCAGAAGAAAAGAAAGAGGGAAAATTAGAAAGGGTAAAAAAAAAAAAAAGAAAAGTTCGACTCTCATCAATTCTGCTACCATTCATGTTACAAACTTGATGGGCATGGCAGAGAGATATGGTATGCTAGCGTTGTTATCGCGAGAAAAAAAAAAAAAAACCTGTTGAGGAACAAAATGTTACCCGGTGGGACAATCAAACGTCGAAGGAGAATGGTGGAATCAGCTGGTACATGTACGGTAAAGGAAAGTGGTTTGCTGGTGCGTATTGGAGGGTATAAAAGACTTACATATTACCATACCCAATTTCACAAATAGAACAGGGAGGAAAAAAGAAATTGCTGTCGTGCATTTTTACTCTTAATAGGGTACCACACCCCGAAGATGTGTCTGTCATCCCATCCAGTCTGTCACCTACAAAGTGTTACTGAATGCTACCTCATGCAGAGACGGTGCTTTTTCTCGAAGGGAGAAGGTGACTGTTCTACATCCCGAGGCCTACCATGGCTGAATTCGTCAGCTTTATATGGAAAGTGAACGTGCTTCTGGACTGTAACATAATGCTGCACTGGCCCTAAAGCCCACTCATTCTACTTGAGACCCTCCAAGTGGAGGGGAGAGTCCCAAGGGAAGAATACCAGTGGGTAGATCGCTACTCATTCTTTGGGCCTCGTTTCAGCAAGCAACTATGTACCATGTGGGTTCCCGTGCGACACGCGGTAGTGCCTTGGAACCCGCCGAAAGTGTATCATGTCGGGTCGTGTCGTGTCGTGTCGTGCAGTAATCATTGTGCTGTGCGTATCGGGTATTGGTGTTTGTATTGGTATTGCTCATAGATGTCGCCAGCAGTACTTGACAAATCTCATGGCCCTTGGCTCCTTGTTCAGTGCGATAATGCTCATCACCTGGTGCTTCCAGCACGTGAGAGACAGGCATCCCGTCTTCGGCCAGGTTACCTTAATCTATCTCATCTTCCCTTCCCGAGACACACCATTGTCAAGACTATCAACTTATTCGCCACAGCCATACCTTAGATAGACAACCCTCCTCGTTGGGATAAACTTGTTGACACTAAACCCCCCCAGTCTAGTATGACGCCCATTTGAACCACACGAGGTTGGTTTCCAACTTCACTTTCCCACGTTCATCTCTCGGTTCACACATTCTTCATTGAGTAAAACTAACAGTTTTTGGTAGGGGGCATACCCTAGTAGGAACGAAATTCTACCACGTATCGGAAACGTGAACTAACATTCCCCATGACAGGGGTTCCTCTCCCACGCCACTCGTAACCTCACCACCACTTTCCTCTATTAGGGCCAGAGTTGCAGGGGTTTCTTCGCTTCACAGCATGTACGATAGCCTAGCGCAACGTTCTCGTCTCACTTGACCCGGGAGGTGATAGCTTGCTTCCTTCTCCCAAGGTCGTGGCTGTCCCCTGAACCCCGGACTTGGCTGATCCAGACTTCCCACTTCACAAGACAGGAACCTTTTGGACGGAGCTCATCCCCTTCTTGGCCCCCCCTCGGTACCTAATTTCGTGCCTGTTTTGGGTCATGTACCCTCCCGGGAGTTGGCGTCCAAGCTCTAGATTTCTTTGGGGCTAGACAGCCCCTGGCATGAACGAACGCAATGCGGGATGCATCTCGAGCTCTTGGTCACATTTCCAGTCACCTTTGCATTCACATTTCGCACTCTTGCTTTCTCGTCGCCCTGCCCCTGTTGTGCCTTGCTGACGGGGATCCCGGGGGACGGAGAGACATCACTACTGCAACCCATCGCGGGGAGGGATTACCTTGTTTAAGAAATTTTCGGACATGCAGGGCTCTGGGGTCGAGCCTTGATGTTTGTCTATTTTACCAACCCGATCCCCTCCCCCCTCGTCTCCTAACCCCCGTCCTTACCTTATTGAAGGATCTTTGTTTCTTCACTCATTCCTCTTATTTGATACCCCAATTCCTCTCTTTCTTCGTGTGTTGTTTGTTGGGTGACCGACTCTCGTGTCACTATGTGATGATGTCTCTACTACCACGCGACGATACAGAGGAAGTTCACACTTTTGTTTCACCATATGTTGAATTAAACGCCGGGCTGTGGTCGCTGTATGCGGGTGCGACCATCTTTTTTGCATTGCGGCTTTGGGTCAAGGTTACGAAACGACATGGGCTTTGGTACGATGACTACATTCTGTTGGTTTCTTGGGTAGGTCTCGCTATTGGACAATGTACGAAGAGGCGACTAACCTGACCCAAGATCATCTTAACGGCAAATAATGCTCTCATCATTCACCAATTTCGGACTGGTTATATACTCGAAGACTCGTCGAAGCAATGGGATGATGGCATGCACATCCTCATCAACATCTCATCATGCGGTACACTGATCGGACAAGCTTTGACAAAGACGGCCTTCGGCGTCACACTGTTACGAATGAGCAATCAGTGGCAGAAGTGGATCATCTGGTTCTGTATCATCACCATGAACATGTGGATGTTCGCCAAGGTTATTCTACAGTGGGCCAAGGTCTGCGGCAAGGACAGTTATCAGAACTGGTATCGACTCGACTTTTGTATCGGATGGCAGTTCCGCGATGACTTCAAAGAGGGCGGAAACAGTACGTCAACTACCACGTCCGAGGCATTGCATACGACTAACATGTTTAGTTTACAACATCATCATGGATTTCGTCTTTGCCCTCTTCCCCTGGCTCATCACCCGTTCTCTCGAGATGCGAAGAATGGAAAAGATTGGTCTATGCGCGACTATGAGTCTGGGAATGATGTATGTGTGCAGCCATTGCGTTGGTGGGTTTGTACTGACTGTGAGCAGTGTTGCTATCGTCTCAGCTATCCGTGTCGGGTGGAAAGATCAAGGCAATGACCGTGATGCCTACTACATCTGTAAGTTTCTCGCATCAATTTCAAGTCAAGCGCTAACATGTTTGATGCTAGGGCGCAATGGTCTATCTCAAGTCTGGTAAGCTTCAGTCACTATCCTTGCCGCAAGATCTTCACTAACATAACAACTATAGGTATTCCTCTGAAATTACTGGTACCATCATCGTTCAATGCATTCCAATCCTACGTCCCATCATCCGCGATATTCACAACTCCCTCACTTCTCGCAAACTCGAATCTGGAGCCGAACCCCGTAGCTCTGCATGGTCTAACAACGCCAGCCGGAAACGCACCTCACTCAACCCCAATCATGTCGATCTCGATTCAAAAAGTACAGACAGGATGGAACTGAGAGAGATACCGGAAGAGCCCGATGAGTCATGGAAGGATGGCCGCTCATCAACATCACCGTCTGATAAGCATACTACGTCAACACCAGTATCTTCACGTGGAGATATGTGGCCATTAGGAGGACCCGATGACCGTTCAACGAGCCTGGACCTGGAGCGAGGCGGGGGATCACAGTCAAGTATGGGTATGGACATACAACCGGTCAGTGATCAGGGGTTATCACCGCCTCCTCGTAGGTGACAGAACCAAAAAAAAAAAAAAAGAAGCAAGTGCAGCAGCAACTTGAAGAAAAAAAAATAACATGTGACGAAAATCTGAACGACATTCTTTTTACGGGGTCCCTTGTTTGTTACATTACTACGTACCTTGCTTATATAACTCTTCGACGTCCAAAGATTCTCTATGTAGAACAGAAAAAACTTGATTATAATCGTTAATTCACATTTCACACAATGCAACGAATCTGCGTGATTTAATACCACCATCATTCGATACATACTTTCTCACATCCTTGCTACCTTCTGGTTCAAGGCAGGGGAGAGGCATGCTGCACATGGCTGGCTGAATAAGAGACCGCGCGCCCCGCGTCGATACCGTTATAGTTTGTCTTAGTTTCCCTGGTCCGAGCCGTAAGCATAACCCTAGTACGAAAATTTCTGATTTACATAACCGAAATTATCAAGGGTGATGAGTGGAGGGGTAATGTCACTGGAAGGGCTGGCCCGGTGAAGATTGGGCCACATCAATGGTAATATGTGAGATGATATATCCAAGATACTGGGACTGACTTGTCTCAAATGATTGGTAAAAACAAGGCTAAACCTGCTACAAGATCGTTCTGCCGACGATCGAGAGAAGCTGAAGTGTGGCAAACGGTGGATGGCGGGCAGTAGATAGTACGTCTGGGATATAGTTGAAAACATCCACATCTGTCGTATTGCTGCGGTGTTTTCTTGGCTTTGTCGTAAATATATGACGGCAGATGAGCTGTCTCTACCGGCCGGCTTGCCCGGAGCATTAATATGGCATTACTCAGAGATGAAGCACTTTCTTGTTCTGGAAGTAAACCAAGACACGGATTTGATTATCTTAAGGTAGACGAGATTTGAGCTTTTCTTTTTTCTTTTTTCTTTTTTCTTTTTCCATGCAATCTTAGGTCATCTTGTAAAGGAAGCACTTTGAATTAGGGACTAAATAAATGAATGACCGGACCGGGGGATTAAAGTTCTGTCCATTGTCCAATATCCAATGTCCAAGTCGAGTCATTGTCAGGAGCTGGGAATACATCTCATTGAGTCACCTTATCTGTAGCCTGACCCAAACAAACTCCCTTGTCAGGGTCCAACATGGTCACAGCCTCCCAGATATGTCCATCCAAATCACTGAAGCTTCGAGTATACATGCCCATCTCCTTGCCGTACCCAGCCAGCTTGAACGGATCCGCCTCCCCGCCAGATTCAGCGGCCTTGCTCCGCCACTTGTCCACGTCTTCGGTGGTTTTGACTGCAATGCTAAATATAGCTTCCGTGCTCTGCTTTGCCTTGACAACGTCTGTGTCGGGTCTCATGAATTCCTTGAAGCGATCATTTAGGTGAATCATGAGGCAAGCATTCTCATTTGGGTGAGGAAGACGGAAAGACTTGGTCTTGTCGTCGGAGTAAGCAGGGATGAGGGAGAAGCCGAGTGCCTGGTAGAAGGCGGTTGACTTGTCCAAGTCGGAACAGGGTAGGTTGAGGTACAGAGAGGGGCTTTTATCTGTTTGAGCCATTGTCACGAATTCGGGGTGATATTATGACAGACAGTATGAAGTTTCTGATTCCTTTGTTTTATTCTTTTCGTACTTAGAGAAGGATCATCAAGCATTTAAATACTTTTTGTTTCTGATAAGGGAACAAACAACGAGGCGTTGCCGCTGACGTGAATCTTTATCACCTCCTCACGACACCTACGCGCAATCACGAGACTGTGATTCAAGATCCCAATCATACTGCAGTAGTGTCATTCTAAGCAATACTGTTATACATATAATAAAGTCGAAACAGTGCTTAATACTGGACAAAGAGATATGGCATGGATACACGTCCTGGCCCAACTAAAAGCAGCGTTGTTAATGGCCATCGTGGAATGTTGATACTCAGACTTTTCCCATAACAACTCCATTTTCCTCCCTGAACTCAAGCCAGCTGCTTCGCCTCTTCCAACGCTTTCTTCACAAACCCTTCTCTCCATCCTCCCGCCGTGTCTGCCATATGACTAACCTGGGTATAATCCCACTTCAGCAACGCCTCAGCCCTCGCACCTCCAGGATGATCCAATACTCCGACAGCGACATCGACCTGCTCTGATCTGTCCTGAATGGTATAAAAGATGCTTGCGGAACATGTTGAACAATGATATCGTATGACGCCCTGGGAGCTGGAATATGCTGCCAAGGTTCCTGTGTCCTGGGAGCCAGACTCAACCGCTTTTTCAAGTTGGGATATGCTGCTGTAAGTCATGCCTTGGACCAAAATCTGAGAGATCGGTATAAACGCCCAGTAGACAAGGTCGGAGCCCAAAGCTAGTCGACAAGACTTGCACGCATCTAGCTCAGCCAAGTATTTGCCATTTTTTACGCTGGAAGAGCTGATCCGTTCCTTTGAAAGGTTCGAAGCCGGCTTGACTTGTAGTTGAACCCCTTTGCAGTGACACCATAGTGGGATTGGGTCAAGCGATGTCGACGTCGGTACTGATACTGACTCAGGCCAAGAAACGGGCAACTCTCGACTCTTGTCGCCATGCTGCTCCCATCTCTTTATAGCATCACCACCACTTCCCTTTCTCAACCATAGAGAACAGCCCCCATCTTTCGTGTCCCCCAGGAAGATGTGTCTCTTGTAATCAACCAATCCCTGCTCATTCTCCAACGCACCCGTGACGACCTCTAGTCCGCCATCATCCTGCGCATCCCTACTGAATAATGGCGTAGAGCATGTCGGACACGAAAAGTTATCAATGTTCTTCGAAAAAGAGTACTTTCTGAGATTCGACAAATCCGTGGTTTTGTCTGGCCAGGGAACAACAACGTAGCATAGGCTACCAGTGATGTGACGACATGATGTACAGTGACAGGCTGAGGCGGGAAGAGGAAGGGAAGTGCTAGGGATGGTGGAGGTGAATGTGTTGGCGTTGCAGAGACAACGAGCGCGGAGAGTGACGGTTTCTTGATCCATTTTGAAGTTGTTGATGTATGGACTCAAGTTTATCCAAATGCTTTCTAGCTGAGGATCGGCTTATGTCGATTGTTTAATCGAAGGGCGTGCTTGTCATTTGGCTACGTCACTCGACTGCCCCGCATATTGTCACACACATTCACTGTCTATCACATCCCGTCCAGTTTTCGGTTCAACATGGATAAATCTATTTGGGTGGATTGAATCAGAGGGTTTTATATGGCCCATGTCAGTAACTTTGGAGGTGTCTGTAGCTGTGAGAAATTCCTCTGTACTCACCGGGTTAAGGATAAGTGTGAATCCTACATTACATTGCTTCTCTGGTCTTGATCGAAAGGTGAGCTACCATGCATCAGGATGATTCCCATCAATTGCAAGCCGTTTCTTTCTTGAGGTGTATATCCTGCTCACTGGGGTCCAATCGTAACATATTGTCTCTGCGACATGGCGGCTTCTGTCAAGGGCAAAGTCTGGGTATCCTGGTAGATGGTATGATGGCTTTCTTGAACTCTTTTCTCAGTTGCATAATTATCTCAGAATATCACAGGTTAATACTGTAAGCTACACATTCAAGAACGAACGCTCTCCAGTCTGAATAAGAGATTAATTGTTCCAATACTGGGCCCAACCAAATCATTATTATCAAAAGCTTGGCCATCTGAATACCAAACGACGAAGGATGCCATCAATCAGCTGAAAACGCTTATAACCGGCCTTCTTACATAATGATTGATCGTTTCTCGAAAGAATGAAATGCACAAAAGGTTGTTCACGGGAGACGATCATTGCTCAATATCAACTCACGGTTAAATAGGGGTTGAAGTCCTAGTGAATAGTTTTGGGGATAGCGGGATGAACTGGCAAGGATTAAAATCACATGAACAAAACCCCAGACCAGAAAGGTGTTGCGTTGCCATGACGCGGAACATCAATGTCCAGTCCAGAGAGTGTAACCATGGTCCAAAATGCACTGACAACAAATACCGAGCATCACTTAGCCGTACCAATCCCATACTATTGCTCCCCAAGGAAGTAGGTAGACAACCCTCTCAAAAATCCTCATTAATATTTGCTCCTCTCCCAATACGAGTCCTATTCTCCTTGCACCCTGTAACCCATTGGTGGAACAAGGGTCCCCGTGGTCTGTTTGTTCCGTTTCTGCCGAATTTATCCCCACGGCAATTCGGTCGTACCTCTGGAGAATTGCCCTTGTTTAATAACACACTTGTTTCAGGACTGATCAAATCGGCGAACCAGAACTTGGTATGATGGAAATCTAACCCTTTTTGAGAGACATGGACCGAGAGTCCATTTAAACGGCAAGATCGGAACGTGCCATTCCGTTTTGCTGACACGATGAATGGTGCGTTGCATAGAGATGGGACTTATAAGTTGACGTCTGTGCCAAGTCTCCTTACCCCATATATATATATATATTGCCTACTCCGACTTCCTCGATATCGTTTTTACTCTCTCATACAGTAGACTTCTTTACCTCTTGTTTATTTCAAGCATTTTCATCATGCAGTTGACTTCCGTCTTCACCACGGCCCTTCTGGCTGTTTCCGCCGTTGCTACTCCTACCTCAACACTTGACAAGCGTGCTACTACCTGGTGCGACTCCTTTGGCAGCCTGCAGACCAATGGATATTCGGTCTATCACAACAACTGGGGCGCTGGTCAAGCGTCCAGCGGTCGCCAGTGCACCACCTTTACCCAGGTCAAGAGTGGGAACTCGTTTGTCTGGTCTACAGAATGGACTTGGGCCGGCGGTCAGAACCATGTCAAATCTTATTCTAACGTTGCTCTTGAGAATGTCAACAAGAAGCTGTCCGCCGTGAAGTCAATTCCCTCGAAATGGGTCTGGAGGTAATTTTCACACACGCAGTGTACGAACCATTTGAAAGAAATACTAACGGCTCTTAGCTACACTGGCAACAACATTGTCGCCAATGTCGCCTACGATCTCTGGCTCGCCCCCTCCGTTGGGGCTGATAACAAGTACGAAATCATGGTCTGGCTCGCCGCATATGGTGGTGCTGCTCCTATTAGCGAGACTGGAAGCACGCCCATCGCTACCGTCACTCTTCTTGGCCACAGATGGAGAGTCTTCAAGGGTCCCAACGGCAACGTGACTGTTTACTCCTTCGTTCCTGATGGACCTATCAAAAACTTCCAGGGTGATCTTAACGAATTCTACAAGTACCTTACTGCCAACCAAGGCGTTAGCAAGGACAACGTTATCACTAGCCTGCAGGGCGGTACTGAGCCTTTCACCGGTGAGTACACTTTGGAATTCAACTAATGATGTATTGATCTGACATACTCTAGGCTCCAACGCTGTCTTCAAGACCACCGACTACACTCTCGTTGCCAATTAAGCTAAGGGGTAGCTGCTGAGCTTTTCCCTTCAAGTATATACTTCTGTTCTAGTTGGACTAGAGCCTGTACATAGAAGAAACACAGCAAATATGAATGATGGGCTCTCGCAATGTTCTTAGAAAAGGGCTGCACCCCTGCTTCACCCTTGAAATGCAACAGATGTGCTCCTCCACCTCTATCGAAATACATAAAAACACAGTCTTCAAAGCCTATCGCTAAGGTGTGCAACGTTGACAGTAGTAAGGACAGATAGTCCTGAAAGGGCTAGTGACAACAACGGTTTTGCAAATATACTCATCTCCGGGCTTGCTACAAGGAGCGTAGAACATCTCACACCTGACCAGGTTGTTGCAACGCGTGCAATGATAAGACAGTCTTCGAGTGATACACATGTTTCCGGCTTGTTTTTTTTTGCTGAATGTTAATTGGCGCGAGGACCTCTTTCGAGTTGAATGATGTTGGCGGAGTTTTCCAAGGGTAGTTTGCATGTCAATAATAAAGGTAAAAAGGTTGATAGGAAATGCGGGAACCTCCCATCGTATAACGGCTTTTATATTCATTCAGCTTTCCATTGATTCACTGTTAAGCTTGCCATCGGTTGCTCTTCATGAGTATATAGCATCAATACAGTGTCGGCCATATTGATATGTTTTCCTATTATTCCTAAATCATGTGGATACATCCTGTATTATTGTGTGATGATGCTTCGGGAAGTGTATCTGATAAGATGCATTCTATTTTGAGGACTGCTCACATTTCAATGAAATTCAATCGTGGTAAATCATAGCAAAAAATCACTCATGGAGTGGATAAGATTGAACTGCAAGTGGTATTCAGCTACCATTGTCCTGACTAGCCGAGTGAGGTCCGAATTGGTGCCTTGGACAGATCTTGTAAAATGCGGCCAATCCGTCGGCCAACCCGATGTTTGGCCCACTTCGGCATTTCATCATTGAAAAGATTCCAAGGAAAAAGGTGATATTGTGAAGTTATCGAGCAAGACGGTTGTGCCATTTTATCTGCACATCATCCCTCAAAGTCTGATCATTGCGGGTAGTATATATCGAGTCATCATAGACGATCCTCGGTAGTTGTAGAAGTGACTCACGAACTATTGCTCGCAGCCAATTGACATGCAATCACATGAATCAGAGATTGTTCGTCTGATATGATGCCCCCTGTTCGTACAACCGATATTCACTAAGCTCAACTGGGGAGATGCATCAGCTCGCTTAGCATCCATGGCACTCCAGCATTCCTCGCCGTTTGACATCTCATATCCCTCACGAACCATCCTGATAGAGTTTTGAAACATGCAAAATGACAAATCCCATGTTGGCTTTCAGCCAGCCTCTTGATCACCATGATGGCGTCGACTGAGACAAAAGCAACATGTCAGCCACTAGCCAAACTTTCTTCTTCCTCGACTCCAACTGCTGAGCGATTGATGCGAGTTTCTAAAAACAATACGGGAATGGCTTGAACGTAAGGTTTTTATAGCAAACAAAATCATGCAGATCATCGACTCTTATGATCATGAGTTCTTTCAGCTTCCACAGACATTGACCCATCACACCACTACTGTTAACTACGTCTTGTCAAATCACTCCTGTTGGCCGTTACATGTCTGCCATGCTACTTATGTGACTCCACGCCTCGAAATCTAGACCATACCTTAAATGCGCCTAAAAAACCACAACGGGATGTCAACTGTCAACTTAGCAGCAACGGTTCACCAGCGACCCTGTCTCCCTTGTGTCCACTGGAACTCACGATACCTAAATAGTGAATAACCCCGGAGCACAACAAAGCTGAGCTACTGAATGCGGCACTAAATCGTGATCTTTTTTTTTATGCTTTGGTCAGAAAGGCCGATTGAATGGTTTCGATGTGGTGGGTGTCTTTGAGCATGTGGTGGATGCACAAGTAATCGGTTAAGCCATGATGCTGCATTTGGCATCACTCTGGCCACTAGAAGCATGCAGCAAAGCAAGCCACCAAGATGAAAGATCAGTAGATAGTCCAGTCACACAGTTCGAATACTTCATTCTTGTCTATATATCATCCCCTGCTCCCCTCCGCCATACCCGATCATCCATTCTACCCATCCCTGATCGCACTTCATCACAACCACCCACCATGTCTTCCACAACTGGAACCTTGCAGCTTCATGAGTCCCTTCCAGAGGTCAAGAAACACCTCTTGAAGGACCCTATCCGTAACAACATCATTCTGTTCCTTGGAGAGTTCTGCGGAACCTTCATGTTTCTGCTTCTCTCCTTTATCGGTACCCAGACAGCCATCATCAGCAACAACCCCGATGATCCTACCGCCCCTCTTCAGCCATTCAGTCTGATGTACATTGCTGCATCTTTTGGTACAGCGCTGGCTGTCAACGTTTGGATCTTCTATCGTGTCAGTGGTGGAATGTTCAATCCTGCTGTGAGTTCCTGTCTTTCAAATTACCACTTTGTACTAACAAGTCAAGGTCACGCTCGGTCTTGTCCTCGTCGGAGCAGTGAAACCTCTTCGAGCTTTATTTATCGTTCCAGCTCAACTGGTGGCAGCCATTGCTGCAGCTGCCGTTGTCGATGGTCTGCTCCCTGGCCCTCTTCTCGTTGCCAACAGTCTCGGTAGTGGCATGAACAAAGCACAAGGTGTCTTTATCGAGATGTTCTTAACAGCCCAACTTGTCTTGACCGTGTACTTCCTGGCTGTCGAGAAGCATCGCTCAACATACCTTGCCCCGGTCGGCATCGGTGCATCTGTCTTTGTTGCTCACATCTGTGCCACCAACTGGACCGGCACGTCTATCAACCCGGCACGATCTTTCGGCCCTGCAGTCATCACTGGGTTTGTCAATTATCACTGGATCTACTGGGTCGGGCCTGCTCTAGGCTCTTTTTTGGCTTACGGAGCCTATGCTCTGTTCAAATGGCTGGAGTATCAGACTGCCAACCCTGGCCAGGATGATGATGTGGAAAAGGCACAGACTCATAACTTGGACGCTATTGATAAGAGGAACGCCAGAAAGGGTAGCCATGTCAAAGTGAGCGAGGTATAAGAGATGGCTACACTGATGTTTGGGTTCATCTTGAACGGGTGTTTTCGTCTCGTCTTTTTCTGGTTGATAGCAATAACGGTACATCCCGACGGCTCCATGAAAATATGTATAAAGTCTCTTCAATAATGATGCAAAAGTACTGATTGACTCTACTTCGCCCTATTGATAAATCCTCTCCAGTGCCAGCTGTAAAAGTCCTGAATAATGCTCACCCAATATGGCAATATCAGCCCCTCCCTGGAGTAGCTGCTGGATAACTGTATCATGTCCTGCTTCTAATGCACCACGAAGAATGTCTCCGTATAGCTCACCCTCTCCATTGGCATCTGCACCCGCTTCTAACAGCAGTTGTACAATGCTATGGTGGCCTTCTGTGACCGCAATCTGCAGGGCATTCCCGTAATATCCGTCCTGGGCACCGACACCTGAACTGCATTCGAGTAGTTTTTGGACAATCGTGCCGTGCCCTTCCGCCGACGCAGCTTGTAGGGCACTCCCGTACTTTCCTCCTCTTGAGTTGATGTCTGCACCGAAGTCCAGCAGATACTGGACTACTTCCAAGTGCCCTCTTGCACATGCAGCTTGCAAAGCGTTTCCGTAAGGGCTACCCTCCGAGTTGACATCTGCTCCATTATCCAGGAGCAGTCGAACTATATCAGCGTACCCTCGTACCGAAGCAGCTTGCAGTGCGTTTCCATGCTGCCCACAATCCGCGTTCACATCTGCTCCCTTGTCAATTAACACCTGAACAATCTTCTCATATCCTCCTGCTGAAGCCGCCCGTAACGCGGTCCCGTATTCCCCCCCAATCGTGCTTATACTTGCGCCTTTAGCCAGCAGTTGTTGCACAATGTTGTAGTGCCCTCTTGCCGAGGCCGCTTGCAGAGCATTTCCATAGAAACCACCTTGTGCGTTGACGTCTGCACCATGCTCTAGTAGCTTCTGCACAACCTGGTCATACCCACCCGACGACGCTACTCGAAGAGCGTTCTTGTGGAATCCACTAGCAGCGTTGACGTCGGCACCAAGGTCCAGTAGTAACTGGACAGTCGAGCTTTGCCCCCTTGCCGATGCTGCTTGCAAAGCATATCTGTGCTCCCCACCCTTTGTGTTGACATCGGCACCCTCCTCTACTAGCTTCCGCACAATCCCATCATGTCCTTCAGCTGCTGCGGCCTGCAGAGCGTTCCCAAAGTACCCACCTACAGCGTTGGTATCTGCGCCCATTCTTATCAACTGGTGCACAATCTTGTCGTATCCCTCTACAGAAGCGGCCTGTAAAGCGTTTCCGTAGTACCCACCACTTGTATTCACGTAACTGCTCATTTCGTCGTAGAGCAGTTGCGTATGGGTTTTTTTGGTTATCATCACTGACATGCAGTGACGGATTCAGAATAGCATCTTCCACAAGTGTGAGAATGATTGCATCGAGCCCAAGAAACGCAGCATAGTACAACTGAGTTGGGATACCATATTCTGGTGCTTCGCCTGTTTGGCTATCGACATTCCACGTTGCCACCCATCTTTCAAAAGCCTTGTCCTTGTTTCGGAACAACTGGAGAACTTGAAGATATACGCGTGAGTCTTTACCGCCATCGTCGAAATGGTCGGGCCAATTCTCAGCTGCGTATTCTTTCAAGGCTAGTTCCCCAACCCCCAAGCTGGTTGGTGTGGACACTGTCAAACCAGGCTCAAGTAAAGTTGTAAGGCAGATGCATGCTACCTGCGTGTTGGCATGAACACGGCTGATACTAAAGAAGGAGGCATCCGCGGCTGCCTTGATGCGATCTGATTCCAGATATTCGCGGACAGAGAAATGCGCGATGCGGACCGTGGTTCTGGATGCGTCTTTGTCTTCATCTATATCAATGAAACCAGGACAGACTTGTCGAATCGCGTCAACGTTTCTGAGCCTCCTTTTCGGGTTAAATCTCGGTGTGTCGCCGAGCTGGACAGCTATTCCATCAATGAGCTCTGCTATCGTCAGGGGGCGTATCGCACAGCAGAGCAACATCAACATCTGCTGAGCATAACCTTTAGAAGCGGATGGGATGTTTCTGAGCATTCTCTCATACGTCTCGTCCAACGTCGCAGGCAGCGAGTCGAGTTGCTGTTCTAGAAGGTCTTCACTTTGTCCACAGTTGGTCAGTGCCTTGAGTTGACATTCCACCCATCGAAACCTATATCGTGTTAACTTTCATAATAGTACCACTTGCTTAAAGATCTTACATTCCCTGGGCCCGCTCAGTAAGCGCTGCCTGAATCCTTACATGATGGTCTTCCCAATGTCGGAGCCGTCTGTTGTTCTGTAGAGAGTCCGAAATAAAAGATGCAATGTCACGATCGATGGATTCGTTCTTCATACTTATGGTGTGCGGGAGTGATGCCCCAAGTTCTTCCCGGATATCCACCTCATCCCTACTAGTTACCACGAGATGCAAACAAGGCTCAGACCAGGCACGAATGTCAGTCAAGCACTGCAGCAATGTCTCCCGGTGCTCTTCTCTAGGGCTTTCGTCCAAGGCATCCAGGATGATATACACGTTGTCAAAAGCCCGAATCAGTTGGCGAAGGCAATCCATCAAGGCCATGTCCGGCGGTGAAGTATCGCGGTAACTGTTGTGCAGTCTTGAGAGAAAAGCATAGTTGTCATTCATCTGACTTGATAGTTGCAGTACCAGGGCGCGAAGCATGGCTGAAGAGTTCTGTTTACTTTTGTCGTTGAAAGTGAAGAAGAAGAAGGCAACGCCACTGCGAGGATTTGCACAACTGTGTCGAAATGTGGACTGAATAGCTGTTGAGCTCAAGACAGATTTGCCGCATCCTGCAAAGCCGACGAGCCAGAGGAATGAAGATGGTTCATCTAGCCATGACTTGAATGCTGGCCCTTTCACAAACCACTGTCCGGTGCCGGGATGTTTCTTCCTGGCGACTTCATTAAAGTCGGTTGTGGCATCCGGAGCCTTTAGCCAGTCCCTGATATTCCAAGAAATTTGGGCTGCTCTTGCAAGCTCTAGCAGATTCCCGATATCACCGACTTCGTCTTGGACTTTACAGTCGTCGCCATGCTGAAGAATCTGCATTGCCAAAGATAGGCAAGAGATGAAATCGTCAACGTCCTCATCAAGCTTCTGCAACGTACTTTGTCGAAGCGGGTATATTATGCGACGACCGGCAACGCGGATTCCGTCCGTAATTCTGCGAGATGGTACTTTCTTGAACTTTTCCAGCTCTGTCTGTATCTCTTGCAGATCTGTGATGAGCTCCTGACAGTCTTGCATACATGATTCTATTGCGCCAAGCGAATTATCGTCGTTTGATTTATCACATCGTTGTTGAAGCTGCTTGCGGAGAGCTTCAAGCAGTTCCAAAAGGCGAGAGAGCTTTTTCAGCGTGTGTGTTATGCTAGACTCTTGGCTACGAAAGGCATCGTAGTAGTTGTACAGTCCCTGGGTCACGGTAATGCCAAGTGACACGACTCCAACAGCGCTTCCAGCAATGGAGAAAGGATCTGACATGATACCAAATGAGAGTGTCTGAAAGTGAGAGGAATCTGATTGTTGTTCGTACTGCAGTGGTAATGAACTTATTGTCAGCGTGTTGAAACTGAAGGGTTGCAATCATTCTTTTTGTGACCCTAGAGGAGATAACACGCAGTTCATGCAGACGGCCTCAGTATTGGAATGACAATTGCTGGGGCGTTAGGCAGAAAGGCCGCCTGTTGCCTTGTGAAACGAATGTCGACATATTTCACGTTGGGAGATTCTCTCAGCCTGGTTCGCTTGCTGGTTTGCATTGCAAGCTCTGCTGACCACTACGCAGGATTATTGGCCATGAGAGACGCATTCATCTAGAAACAGTAGGTACTGTAGGTATCAAGTATTATTTTCATCAAACTGAGTGGTCAAAGTGGAAATATCACGCACCCACCACCAGGCAAATCATGGCATTCTTTGCTATTTTCTCTCCTTGTTGCGTCAAATAAGGACGATCAGCCATTAATTAGTTATTGACGTCAATCATCAGACTGGGTTGAAATTCCACCTCAAACAATCAAGGCTAGCCTGATATCTCAATCGTAAAGTCTCCAGGGGGTCACTATCTCTCCCCCTCCTCGCTTCACCTACTCTCCACTCCCGACCCTTAGATATCTCATTAGTCCGTACATAGTCCGTATCTCAAAACAAGGCTACGATCCTTCTGCGGACCGATCCTTCCCATTCATAGTCTTGTTTATGGTCCCATTGTGCATTAAACATGCCCCCAAATTGCCTCCTATCCTGTCGGTGAGAAATTAGTCGCAACCATGAAGCTTGATCCCTGTCTTCAGCTCCTCTTTTATGAAGCCTCCCCGCACATACATATCTGCGGCATTCGGAGAAAAGAAAAAAAAGTTGAGACAGAATCAAAGACAAAGAGGGGTTTTGCATCCAAGCAGGAGCTTCAGCAATGGCAGACGCCCAGACGATTACACGATTAATAGTCCTTGTTGACGGATGTGAACTCAAAGCAGGACAGAGTAAGAATGCGTACTTCTTTTGCGTTGACAAGTTAGCACTGACTCTCCTCTAGAAATTAATCAGTCGAACATCGAGAGATTGGCCAACGTTATCCGAGAAGGTGTCGTGCCCTCGAATTCTCGCGTTACCCAAACCTCAAAATTCTACGTCGTCGCAGGATCGTCCTCGAAGCTCGCTGGCAAATTCAAATCTTCCGCTTCCACTTCGGACCTTATCAAGTCCATCGTCAAAGATGTTTGCACAACCCTCAACGGGCCCGACGATGAGCTATGGCTTTTTGGTTCAGGTCTCGGTGCCTTTGTCGCTCGCGCGGTTGCTGGTGTGATGCACCACATGGGACTGCCTGCGTCACAGGATCTGAGCAACTTTGATCAATTGTACGATTCGACGAGTGCATTCATCAAAGCCCAGGCCGATGAGGAAAAGAAGAGTGATGCGTCGAAGCCCCGCAAGCAGGGTGAGGTTACACAACCAAAGATACCGTTTATCGGCCTTTTCGATACAATCACAGCCGGAGCTCCCAGGACCCCCTACGACATCGGGTTTGTAAACTCGATCGACAACGTGCGACACGCCTTGGCGATGAATGAGACACGAGGCTCCAAAGAGCCCGAAACATATGGGAAGCTCGACCTCACAGTCGGACCAAAGCGTTCCATTGTCCAGGCTTGGTTTCTGGGCACCAACGAAGACATATGCGGCGGCGTGGCAGATGACGGCCTCTCGCTGTACCCTCTTCAGTGGATCATGCTCGAGAGTATGAAAGTTGGTCTGGATCTGTTCGCGACAGATAAGTCCAGATCCAACACTCTGGCGCTGGTCTTTCCCCAGTATGCCGGCGACCTACCGCAACTCGATTCATCCGAGGAGATTGAGTGGCGCATCAAGTACGCGAATGGGCTCCAGGTCAGTATGTTTGATTTACAGAATACACATGCGGTACGGTCTGGTGCAGGCAAGAATACGCATACTCTACGCCTTGAACCCGAACGCCTTACTTGGAACACCAGCCGTAAGGTTTTTGGAAACAGCTTCAATCATCTCAAAGGGTGGACGGATCTAGGTAAGTGATTTCAAGGTAAGATGAAGAATAACCGCTGAACCTTGTAGCTTCTGCATGTACCATCATTCACCCGTCAGTCTTTTGCATCCTCGATCGTTACCCACGCTTTCTTGAGCTCCCCTCGATGAAGCCCTTTAAAAAAGGTCTGGCCGACTTTCAAAACACATGCCTTGTTGACGGACAAGACTCGCTTGCACCATGGCTAGAAGGCACACAGCTCGAGACCAGCAACGTCAAAGCCTTTCGAATTCTCGTCTGCGGAAAGACGGGCGTGGGGAAATCAACCTTGATCAACAAAGTGTTTGGTGTGGAAATGACAGAAGAGTCTCTGTCATACAGCCAGGGTGTTCATGACATTAACGTTGCGTTTGAATCTCCCAAGCATCCAGGTCTGCTTATCCATGACTCCCGTGGATGGCAGGCCGGCAGCGATACCGAGTTGGACTTGATTGCAAAGTTCCTCCGACATCGTGCATTCCAGGAAGATCCTGCCGAGGCGCTCCATGTTATCTGGTACTTACCCCTCGCCGCACTTGTTTGGCCCTACTGACAAAATCAGGTTCTGCGTAGATGCCGATGTGAGCCGAATCGAAGAAGCGGAAAAGCGAACATTTGCAACCATTGCACAATTTTCCAACCAAGTCCCTGTATTCATCGTGGGCACCAAGAAGGACAAAGTCATCAGCCAGCGGAAAGATCAGTACATGGATGATCTCATGGAGAAGTTGAATAATTACAAGGAAGCCAAGAAGATTGCAGAACAAAAAGCGAACGAAGCAGCAGTGGCTCAGTTTCACGAGTTGCAAACCCAACTAGCACAGATCGAACACTACAAAGCCGACGGTGTCTGCTGTCTTTCCAAAGGTAATCCCATCTTCACCTGTACGCTACTCTCTTCTGACAATTACAGACGACAATGAAGGTGTAAAGGACCTCCTCTCTCAAACCCTCGGCCTCATCGTCGACGAGCGCGTACGTCTCTTCTGTGTTGCCGCCCAAGTCATAGATGTCGAACAAAAAATCAACTCAGCCATCACAGAATGCATGAGGCTCGGTACCCACGCTATTCGAACCGCCGCCGTGCCTCTCCCCATGAGTGGACTTATCGGAACGCCCACAGTTTCTCGCCTCATCTGCGAGCACGTACTGCAATGTTTCGGATTCCCCAAGACGACTCCTGACGAGGTAGAGAAGGTCATGTCGGATATTGTCATGGGAAACCTCAAGACCTATCTACGAGTATCTCTTACGCAATTTGCTGTTCTGGGTGCAGCGACCCTCGGTGCAGCTATCCCTACATCTGGAATAGGTGCCGTCGTCGGACTTGTGGGCTGCGCTTATAGTCTACCACCCACAGCGAGAATGTTACTCAAGTGCTCATGCGGTATGATTCTCATTCTTGAACGGGCCTTCCGCTATGACGGAAAGTATGTTTCCATCAAACAGATTGAAGACGCGGCACGATTTTACACAACAGCTACAAGAGGGACATTCTACGACCAGGTTAAAGTACGACAGAAGCACGTTCATGACGAGATTGACAGGATCTTGCCGTTGAAGAAGGTTGCTGTCGCTTTCAAATTCAACAAGCTACGAAATTCAGTCGAGGGGATTATATATGAAAACCGATTCGACACGTCGACTGATGTTAAATCGCTCGCCAGTTCTTCCAACCTGGCTGACAACGAATCCAAGACACAACTCGAGCTTCCTGGCAGCTCACCCATCTATGAGCTTCCTGGCGAATACAAGCAGCAAGCCGTACCTATACCGAGGAGCGATTCAGAAAAGGTTCTCAAGGTGGAAAGGCCACCGGTGGAACTAGACTCTACCGAACTAAGACAGATACCGAGCAACACGACAGGGGCACAGGGTCTAACGGATTCTAAGATAGTAGGAACGACGGTCACAGGGAAACTTTCGCCGAGTACTGAGAAGGAAGTGTATTTCGGAAATGCACCAGAGGTTGGGAGTAGCCAGGAAATGCCAACCAGGGAGAAATCGAGGTGGAGGATATCAAATTGGAAGTTAAAGGGATCGAAGAAGTCCAAGTTTGCTGAGAGGGAGGACTGAAATCGACGTTTTGGGGTGATGTACACATACATACACACACGCACGATCTTTCTGTTGAATTCACGAGTTTTATACCCAAGTACTGAACGCAAACGGAGGCTGTACTCACTAAGATATTCAATTCCATAGTCAAGAACAAAAAAAAAACACGCATTACAGCACCTACATAGGATGGACATTCTTTCAGCATAGACATTGCAAAACAGACTTCACATATCATTTCAACACCATTGTCATAATGCTCGCATGTATCATTTAGCGTGAATGCCTAAGCATATCGTCGTATAGATTGTCCCTAATCTTGGAAATTGCCCAGAAGTGAAAGACCTAGTGACAACCATTTCGTTATATCCATCTAGTAAGGAGTCTTGCCGACGCTGTGGCGCGTGTTAGTCACTGTCATGATCTTCCGCGTTGAAGAGTGTACTTACTAGTTACCAGCAGGGCTGTAACGGGCGACGACATAGGTACCGCTGTTTCCAGAGGCGACAGCAAGACCGACCTTGGTGGTAGAGCTCCAAACGATTTGAGCTGAACACGTTAGCATGTGGCTTCACATGACAACAAAGATAAGTGAACTTACTGTAGTGGCCGTAAGAGCCAAAGTTGCCGTCACCGATAGCCTGGCCATTGTAGCTGGACTTCTCATCGATCCAGGCCTTGGAAGCATCGGCGAAAGGAGAGTTCTCGCTAGTTCCAGAAGACATGTACAGGTTCTCACCCTGGCCGGAACCAGAGGAGTGAGTCAGGCTGCCGATGGAGGCAAGGTGATCAGCCCACTCCTGAGCATCGCTAGCGAGACCAGCGTCCCAGGCGAGGTCAGCAACACCGACCTCACTACGAGCAGCGTTGTGGGCGTCGAGGGCGGCCTGCTGGTCGCTGGTCAGACCAGAGGAGGAACCGTTGTCAGTGGAAGGGGCCTCAGTGGAAGGAGCCTCAGTGGCAGCCTCCTCGGTAGGCTGAACCTCAACGGCGGCAGCAGTGGTCTTGGTCTTGGTCTGTCGGACAAAGGTGGTGGGAGAAGCAGGAGCCCAGACAGTAACGGTCTTGACAACGACGTTGTTGTTGTTGGAAACCTGGTTACCCTGACCAGACCATCGCCAAGAGTGGGATTGCCAGGCGGCAGCATCAGTGGCCAGAATGGCGACGGCGGCGGAGATGGAGAAACGCATTTTTGGATAGTTGTTGGTTGTTTTGAAAGGTCACCGGGACTTTTGTTGTTTCGAAAGAAGTTGTAGTTGTGAAAGAAAGATAACGTGTGTTTTGAAGGAGTGACTTGAATGAATGGATCCTGCCAAAGGGATTTCTGGTGAAAAAAAGAAAGAAAAGGAGTGAAAAGAAGTCTTCTTGGAAGGATACCAAAATTGTGGTGAGGAACCAAAAGAAGAAGCACTACATGAGGAGGAGGATGATCGTTTTTATATATCAAAAAAGTGTTGCGCGTACAGGCCAAAAGCGAGAGAAAAAACCCGCTTCACATCCATGTGCCGTGAATCATGTACAGCACCTTGAATTCTACCCCTGTAAAGATCGGATGAGATGAAACCGAACTAAACCAACAAGGGGCGGAGATAAAAGAAGGGGAGGGGAAAAAGAAAGCCAACCAGACCAAGCCAGACCGAGCCAGACCAAGGCCATGGGGCGGGCTTTGAAAGCGGCCCCCTTCGGCAGCTCCCAACGTCGGGAACAGGAACCACCCCTGACGCTAGTTAGACGCTGATGCAGGGGGGAGGACACAAAACAGACAAGAATTCTTGGTAGACGGAAGGCAAAGAGAGACAAAGAAGCGTGGGGCATGCAGTTCAAACTCTAGTTTATCCTCTCACCCACGTAATCATCCAGTCATGGGTAGAGGGTGTCATCATTATGGACCTATTCCTGCATACTTAAACAAGACCGGTCTTTGTTCCTACATATCATGGCTTGTTTCAGAGGTGGCTATGCGTGGGAAAGAAAGAAGAAGAAAAAAGAAAAAATGTTGGGTCTTATTTAGTGGAATGGAGGGGTGAAATAGACAGGACGAGACGAGACGAGACGAGCCGGCACAAAGAGAACGACCAGTTATCGTCTGGACATGGTGGGTTGAACCGTAGATGCGGAACACGTGTAAAGCCCCCCCCTCCCTTTTACCCTTCCTTCATTGTTCTCTCGCCCTTGGAAAGGCAGAAGTTTAAAAAGAAAAGGAAATAAAAATTGGAGATGGAAAGCTTTGTTTCCTGATCTTTGGTGAATTGGCGCTATCTCGACTCTATTTTTCTCAACTTGTATGCCCCCTTTTTTTGTTTGCCACGACATCTAGTCTAATCCCATTCATCTCTTGACTCCTTTTCTTCTTTGAATCAATTCCCTCCCCGTCGCTGTGCCATATCCATGACTCTCTATCTTTCCATTCTTCTCTTTTTCACTTCACATTCATCAAACCCAAAACATGCTTGTCTCGGTTCCATCCAACCATGCAATACATTCCCGACAAGGCGCCGTCCTCTCCTCAAGCACCCCCCCTGTTTAGTCGCCCCCTCTTCTTCCATTTCTTTCCTTTTCTCCCACAAAAATCACCCGAGCTCCTTGGTTCCCAATCACCGTGCCCCTGTCAAAGTAGCATTTGAGTCTTTTTTTCCCTCTCTCCTTCGCTTTTTCGACCAGGGTAAAGGTCCCATTCTCGATCGTGATTTTCCAACACTAACGCGTGGTCGATCCTGTCATCTAACGTCTTTTCATCTTGATTAAAGGTATTCAATGCGTGAACAGGGGTTCCCCTCAGTTTTTTTTTTTCTTTTCTTCTATCTTATCCATGTGAAGTGGAAGGGGGATTTACTAATGTCCTTTTGTGTTTGATACGTCGGAAGACCTGCCGTGATGGGGACAAGTTTATGTATGGAAATGAGTAAGATGTAACATGTTGTCACAGTTTGATGCTGTTTGAGGGATTGCTTGTTTATTACGTTAATATAAAACTTCCTGGGATACTTTAGTTTTGAAGCTTAGCATGATTTGTTCCCTCGTCAGTGGTTATCCCTACCCCTTTGTCAATCTCCGACAAGCCAAAAGTGTCCAGCCTCAATCCTGTCGTCAGCACTGGACAGTACAAGTACGGTATCGGTCAATAACATGCTATTCCCCTATGTGGTCGAATGCGCCTTGTGGGAAACGGCCACATGTCGTGTCGTTTTGTTTCTTTTTCGTCACGTCCAATCAGGCCTTGTATGTGAGCCAGCTTTGTGACACCGGAACCAAAAAAAATTGCATGTCTAATGTAGGTTAGTCTTAGTAGGGGTTTCAAGTTGAATCCGATACAGTGTACACAACTCGACAATGCCGAGGTTGTATGTGCGTGTTGCTCTTGTTTGTAGTAGCATGTAAACAGGGCGCAGCTTGCCTGTTGACGAAAGCACACAGCCAGTGTCAATATCACTAGTCATAAATCTAGAACAAATGTTATTTTATCATGAAACCAGGCTTAAAAATTGAGGGGAGACTACGTAGACATAATCTGCGCATGCCATTGTTGCTTAATATTATCTAATTCGACACACCCATTACGCTCCAGACATAAAGACCGCTATAACCGCCCTGATCATCACTTGTCACTGCTCCCCAGTGCGCTACACCAGTAATCAGACGTACTTTGCAACCTCAGCCTCAGACCATTCCCAAAATTCCCTTGCCGTTCCATATCCACCCTCTTCCTTGCTCTTGACGGAAAGCAAGAGATCATTTCGCACCGGGAGGATACGTCCCCAAGGGCCGACTGATCCGCGTTAGTGTCGTGAACGTGAGAGACGACGTTGACAGACTTACCCCATGTTCCGGTGTTTTCTAGAGAGATGTCGGGCGAAAGACCAGCAAACAGCTCAGTATAAGCACCATTGATGGTATCATGCAGGATGAAGGTGTTGAGAAACCAGTTGACAACAACACTCTGCTCTCTCCAGAGATCGGATTTGAGGTTACCCGGATTCAATGCAACACTGACCACACCTTGATCCTTGAATCTCTTAGCCATCTCTACACCATGCAGGTAATTCCCGGCCTTGCTGAGCGCATAGTTGATAAAAGGGTGCTTTTTGATACGGTTGGGGATGTCATCTATGTTGATGCCTCCGGTGGGGACAACAGGTGCTTCGGCCGCCGAAGAAGACACCCAAACAACACGAACTGTGCCAGGCGTCTCATTCTTTGCTGTTTCAACCAGGAGGGGTGATAGGAGCTTTGTGAATAGGAAAGTGCCAAGGTTATTGACACCAAACTGCAGCTCATAGCCCTGAGCCGTGGCCGAGCCCTGAGGGGGCATCATCAGTCCAGCATTGTTGAAGAGGACATGGAGCTTGGTCTCTCGGTTGAGGAACTCGTCGGCTGATTTTGCGACGGCCTCTAGATCTGCTAGATCTAGTTTTAGAAATACGAGCTGTCCCTTGGAGTCTGGCACAGCCTCCTTGATGGCATCGATGGCATTTGCGGCTTTTTCTTCCGAGCGCGCCGCGATCCAGACTTTGGCGTTCTTGGAGTAGAGGATTTGCGCGAGCTCTTTGCCTACGCCTGTGTTTGAACCTGTCACAAGATAGACCTATGTCTTGTTAGCTGGAAGGACTAGATGCAAGCACTGTAGGTGGGTAACCGGACCTTGCCCGAGAGGTCACCGAGGTTTTTCTCGGTGAAGGTGGGTTTAGGGGGGAAGATGGAGGATAATTGGGCTAGTGTGTGTTCAAACATTGTGGAGAAATACAATGACAGATGAATGCGGTCAATTGGGAGGCGCGTAGTGACGGTATCGTGGGTTCGTGTCAGGCAATCAGTCAGTAATAAGGAGAAGCTGTGCCTCCAAAGCTATCACCATTTGGGATTTGATGATGTCAATGACTGCCAAGGCATGTGGCATGACTAAGCACGTGAGGTGATTAGTGAACTCATACAAAACAGAACAGTTTTGGTCGAGGCAAGTATGGAGGAATGTTTGACTGTCTGACTGTCTGTCTGTCTACTGTGGAAATAAGTAAGTATCCTTGGTGACTAATCTGACATGTTTTGGAATAATCTATTCTGCCATCAGCGGCAGCGCCCCAAATCCTTCGGCTTCAGACATATCACGTGAGTTCCCACGCGACATGCAGCCTTCAAGCTTCAAGAGGCCTAGGGTAGTACCATTGATAACACTCCTCCTTATACTTTATTCTCGACACTCAACTTTAACCGTACAGAAAATCATATAGGAGAAAGCTCAAGTTTTCAATGATGAGTGTCATTTGGCTGAAGTAACTGGTCCTGACGATCATCACCCATCCACTTACAGTCAACAGGCCTCTTTGCTCCAATCCATTCTAACTTCCACTCAGCTCAACCATCCTGAATCGAAACTTTCCTAGCCAGCATCACGACAGGTGTCAAAAGTGGGTGTTGATGAAGCAACTAAGCCGCAACAGAAACAGTGGCCGTCTGCTCAACACCCTTGCCCATGAACTTCTTAGCGTCAGTCCAGACATTGGTCTTCTTCTTTCCCTCTCGCTTCTCCTTTTGTTGCTTCTTCTCTACCTTTTTCTCGGCTCGTTTCTTCCCCTTAAAGCAAGTAGAAACCTTGCGGGCGACTAAGTTGTAGTGCTTCTTGCCGCTGGACTTGATGGTCTGGCCGAACTTCTTGGAAGCTTTCTTTGCGGTTGTGGGAGCCGCCTTGATCTTGTGAGCGACCTTGTCGGTCTTTGCAGTGACCTTTTTGGTGACTCTCTTAGTAAGGTTCTTGGCCTTTTCGGTAAGGGACTTGATGCTCAGTTCCATCTTGGGGGTCTTCTCGGGAGTCTTGGTGGTCTCTTTGGTGGTCTCCTTGGGTGTAATCTTAGAGGAGACAGACTTGAAAAACATGTTGAAAGTTGTGGACTGTTTGACAGTTAGTTAGGAGAACGAAATCGTCGAGGCACTGACATGATAGAGAGGGGGTTGGAACAAAATACATACAAAACCTGAGTGCAGGTTAAGGAGGCAGTAGAAGTTGAAGATTTAGAAGTGTTGCGGTATTGAATGAGGAACGGATGACTTGTTGATTTGATTTTCAAACTAGAGAATGATTCAGGTATTTATAAATCAGAGGGACTTGAGATTGTGGTTGGAGACCACACTTTCGGAGTAAGTCGAAGCCATAAATCTTGCATGTAGGGATATATTATAACCTTGTCCTGTGTACGATGTTACTGTAGTGGAGTGAACACACCACTGCACTATTCCCAGCAACCCTTAACCTAAATTTTAATCATCCCTATGTCTAATCATTCATCCAATAGCTCGTCTGAATGTTAGGTGGTTCTATTAAACATACACGTCCCTGAACTCTAAGCTTAGCCATGTTTGTAACTTAATTCAAACTGCACTGATCTCTTTTTCTTGTCACTTACAGTAGAGAGACCTTGAGATGAGTGTAAGCTTTCTACTTTTCTCGGCATTAGGTAAGATTGTTTTGGCTAGATTTCTATTGCGGTCTTGGTGATCCAAATCAACATGCCATCCCTCAAATCAGGCACTCTTCCTTCACCAACAATCAAGAGTACAATCAAGAGTCATCCATCTCTTGATACTGACAAAGGAAAAGAAGCCTAATAATTGCCAGGCTGCTGAGATCGACACTGATGATTATAGAAGTGGACCAAGTAGCGTCTCGAGATGCCACGAAGTAACTAAAGAATGGAAGTGGAGAAAGACCATTGTTGTAAAATACAGTTAAAGGTATAACCTTGCTACATAGACTATGATCATATGCAGAAATTGATTGTGAATAAAATGTAGTGTTCACTTTGGGTATTCTGCAGCAAAATATTGAGTTGCCCTCGGCCACATCGCGTTAAGCCAACCCCATCCCGCAATGTCTATCATCACCACAAAGACTACAGAACAACGACTAGCAAGACATGTCAGAAGGAGAAAAACGAGGCTCCAATCCAAACCCTGGCTACCGGCTCCTGCTTGGGTTGATTTATACCTGGCATACTCTCACAAACAAACCACTCAAATGCAGCAACAACGAGAAGCAAAAAAGATATCGCCGACAAAAACATACAACAGCGGGGATTCGCTGGTCGTCACCGACCCAACTACTAATCCGCCCCTCACTGGCTTATCTATGGGAGAGCGGACGGGATCCCGAGTTCTCCAGTGGGTATGGTCGTATGTGCTCGGAGGAGGTGGATATACGGTATATGAGGATGATCATGTCGCTGGGAGAATAGGGACAACTCGTGAAGCCTCACCAATCATCGCTACTCAAAAGAAAAGAGGACTGAGCGGTGGTAATATGGCTGAGACGACTGAGAGAAGTGTTTGAATAACTACTGTTATTCTATTGTGGATGTCTGATGAATATTGCTGCAATTCTGACATGTGTTGGGCATTCGTTGATATTGCCACGAACCCTTTGTCTCATCACAAGTTTAAAGCACTTCATGAAAATCAGGATTCATATACAAATCAACCTATTTCCAATATTGATGTCTGGATCGTCTCCTCCATCTCAATGTGTGAGACATGTGGGCGGATCAGGTACCGGCTATTCTCTTGAACGTCAACATAACCATCAAGGCAGGAATTCACTTGACTTCGAAATGATGGTTTCCAAAACATGACTTGCCCACTTCAAATCCGGTGCCTCGGTTGCCCACCACTGCAGTGCCTCAAGCGCCATGTCCACAACCTCCCTGCTTCTCGCCGGCATCTTAATCTTGCCGCTCCTTGCCGCAGCGATCAGTAGCAGTGCGCGCGTCATCGCGTTCCGGGCCACGTACCATGTTCCATGATGTCGGTGATATGGCTGTATGTGGAGCTGACCTTGGATAACCAGATCGAGACATTTCTCTGCCAGAGGCATCGCTTTTGACACGTACGGGTCGTCCCGTGGTTGATGGATCACGTAGTACAGGAATGGTCGGCATATGAATTCCCGGCAACTAATGGTTCGGGCCTGTATGAAATGAGCGAGTTCGTTCGGTTGCGTGTTGACCTGCCAATTAATCTGCGATGGAATATGGGAGCACCTGGCAGTCCTATTAGATAGAGACACCTAGATATATAGAAGTAGGAATTTATGGTGTAAAAGTCTCACCATATGTTGATCTCTTCATCGAAAGCTTGATAGTGCTCCATGTTCTCGCGAATATTTGAGATCCATCCTCTCTCGCCATCATGGGCCATTGCTGCGATCGCCCGGTCCATCATTCTTCGAGAAGAGATTTCAGCTAGATAATAGAACCAACTTCTCTCCTCTTCCGGCTCAATAGCCCCCTCGTTGACTGATTTGTCCACGCTAGAATCTCCCATTGCCGGTGACATCGGCTCGGAAGGCGGCGAAGGGAAAGGGTCAGGGTAGCCGAAACGCGTGATACCACTGGAGGGAAGAGGGATTTCGCAACGTAGCTCTCTATATGAGGGTAAATACAGTAACGGTAATTCTTATTGGGAGCCACTTACTGCTCAGACTTCATGCATGACCAGTACAAACGCTGCTCGAGCCGTCTGGTCTCTCGAGACATAGAGTCACCGTAGGCTGAACCTCTTCGCCGGAATGCCCATAGATGGTTCCGGAACTGAACACACGCCTGGTTGAAATAGAACCACGCTTTGACAGGATTGAGTATGTACATTTCAAACACCCCGCAAAAGAAGAGGCACTGAATTGACAGTAGAGAGGGTTCGATCAGCCCAAGTCGCTTCTTGGCCGCAAGGTAGCAAGCTGATGCCATATCTCGATTGATTTCGGGCCTTGATGCCTCTGCCTCCTGGTCTGTTTGATACTGAGAAGAAAGACAAGCCAGAGCGCAAGTAATCAGCTTGAAAACAGTCAGCGTATCGTATCATAATATGACAGCTGAGACATTTCAACCTACAACCAGGCATGAAGGCCCATCCCATCTTATGCCATGTTCGGCAACGTCTCTGACGTAGGCCTTGAATTTGGCAGAGTCTAAAATTGGATTCTTGACATGCACATACGCAAGAAACTTCTTTGAAAGTTGATTGAACTCTTCTTCTCTTACGCCTCCACTTATGGTGTCAGTTGTAGGCCCATTGTGTGAGTTGGGGTCTTCAAGGTCTAGAACGAATGACTGGATGCTGGGGACTAAGCCATTATATATGGGCCAACGAAGAACAGCCTCACAGTTTATGACCGTAGCGGGATAATCAGGATCATCAAACAGATCATGTCCAGACTGGACTTGCTGCTGTTCAACATCGACTGCTGTGGTTGTGGGTATTGAACCTACGAATCGCTGCTGTGGTCTAACGACTGAGGCGGGTGAGGGACCTTGAGTGAGATCCTGGGAAATGCTACCGACCACTTGGCCCTCAAGAAGTGAGACTGCGTAATTCACACGATCAAGAATTGCCAGGCTGGCTGGATCAAATCTAGAGCGACATCTGTCAGCCAAATTCCGGGGAATTGCAGCGAGTTTTCTGAGAAATCGGAAGTAGACGCACGAGGAGTAATCTTTTGATGCCTCAAGGTAGATACACCTAGCTTCATTCTTGGCGCAGAAACCGCAGACTGGTCGAACATTGTCGCATTTGGTCTTTCTGGCTCGACAGGGTTGGCAAGCTGTGACAGCCCGTTTACGCTGGTACATGCCTGATGTCCTTCTCCGCTTGCTACCTGGCTGAAGGTCATCCTCGGGTTGATCTTGATCCGGCATGGCCGGTGAATTTGATATGGGGTTCGAAAGATGGTGGGAACAGTAAATAATGTGAGGTCGGGGAATGGCGGAAGCGGATGTGTTGATAAAAAGATTCGGAGATTGAGGAGTGAGGGGGCCAAGGGACAATATAAGTTAGTCGGGGATTAGCGGAAAGGGTTCCATCTGATCCACGGACCAATGATGGATGAACAATCATCATTAAACATAACTAGTGTCTTGATCACCATTCCAGATATTCAAGAATCTAGATAACGAATTGGTAAAATTCAGGTTATCAGGCCTTACGATTGTACCTCCTATCAAAGAACGCCAGTCTATCTTGCTTAACAGGACTTGTCGAGCATGATCATCTATATCGCAAACCCTCATTCCTCATTTCGCAATTACCCAGTCTCCTCTTGAGGGAATTTCGCCCCGCCCTGTCTCCTCACTTCATCCAGCAGCTCCAGAACACGAACAGTCTCAGACCATGGCATCACGCCGCTTTCCTTTCGACCTGCTGCGATATCCAATGCAACCGCATCGGCTTCCCAGTAGAAGCCCTTACCTGGCCGCTCAAACTCGTACTTTTTCGGCTCTTCTCCATGCAGTGTGACGGTAAATGACGCCGGTACAGAGGATGCTATTCCCTCGATAGTGATCGTGCCCTTACTACCCTCGATCTTGCAAAATTGAGGGGCGGTCTTGGCCAGATCCGACGAGGTAAGAATGCCGTGCTCACCTCCTGGATAAGACAAGATCATAGACGTCGCGACATCAACCCCGTCGACCAGACGTTGCGCAGCCAAAATCTTTGGAGTCTGTGCCTTCTCCCCAACATTGGGGTCCAGTGCTAGGAGTCCCCACGTCAAACTGTAGATACCGATGTCCAAAAGAGTGCCTGCTCCAAGGGCGGGGTTTTTCAGCCGAGAATCAGCGGGTAGTGATGCAGGATCTCTGTTCAGTGCGAAATCACAGAAGACGCGACTGATGTCTCCAAGGACTTTGTCTGAATGCAACAAAGCCTGGAGCGTTTGGGTCAGTGGAAAGAAACGCGTCCACATGGCTTCCATCACAAACACGCCCTTACTCTCCGCTGCCGCAAAGACCTCCCTCGCCTCTGCTGCGTTGAGAGCAAAAGCCTTTTCGCAAAGAACATTCTTTCCATGTGCAATTGCATCAAGGCAGTTCTGTTTGTGGAAGGCGTGCGGCGTGCCAATATAAACAATGTCAACGTTGGGATCAGTATAGACCTCGCTGTAGCTGCCGTAGACGGTTGGTGATGCTTCAGGTAAGTGTTGCTCAACAAATGCTTTTCCCTTTTCAACTGAAGAAGACCCAACGGCTTGGATAATATGCTTTGCTTTGGCGTTGGAGCGTTGGAGCGACAAGTCGGCGACAAACCAAGACGATATGAGACCAGTAGCAATGATGCCCCATCGCAGTGTTGGTTCAGTGGACATGGTGAAAGAGATAGTAGAGTCTTTGACAATGAGTAGAAACTATAGGAACAAGAAGACAACTGCGATCAAAGTATGTAAGCCTCGGGAAGCTTTCTTGTGTCTTTATATATATGAAGGAGAAAGAATTCTGAGTAATGAGCGCAATGGCCAGGGTTACGCTTCGAGATGATCTTCCCGATACTCCGCGGTCTTCTATACGCTACTCTGCAACCCGTTCCACTAGGCAAATCCCTCAAACTATACCGCCTTGGTGCATGTACACTGCTCCTCAACCAAATGCGGGGTAGAAACGGTTCAGATTTCGAGTTGGCCTTATGGGGATGAGTAGTGTCCCTTCGAGGTGGCTCACGACAGAGATGCACGCCATTGTGGAATTGTGCCTATTGTCACTCTTGGGCTACCACAGAGGAAAGCTAACATGTCTGAGCAGACTGCAAAGGAGACTGGTATGGCTTGCTTAATCTGCCTTGCGTATGACTATGAATACATTGTGCTTTACTCTCTTAGCTTCAATAAAGATAGCCCAATTTGTGCCAGCCAGTGTTTTCTCAGTTTATCAAATCATAGTGATTGATGGTCTCCGAACAATCCAACATATTTCTAATACTCCAGAGAGGCCAGACTTCTAACCCAAACTAGTTTCTAAACCTATCAGCACCTGCCTTCAAGATCATCTTGAAGAGCTCAATATCGTTTCTAGCATCCTCTACGCTGGTCTTTGGAGGCTTTTCATTGACGACACAATCGTACAACTCGAGGAACTCGAGAGTGTACGGATCCATATAAGTCTTTCTGATTTTTCTCTCCTGGAATGCTCCGTCCTCCATCCTTTCTCGAATGGTCATAGTGACTGGTAGGCCCTTGATATAAGGGGTGTCGTAATCAACGCGAATAATCTTTTCCCGTGAGTAGACCTCAACATGAGCATCGAATTGAGGGACATTGACCAGACCCGACTCGTACGTCACAGGGAATCCATCGTATTGGAAGAGTACACCAAATATACCGGGAAGGGTCAGGACAGCGCCGGCAACCGATTGAGGCATGCCTATGATTTCGCGCATGGCAGAGAGATCGTGTGTTCCAAGTCTGTATTATGTCAGTGTAAGTGTTTGTTGACGACAACCACAGACTGGTACTTACGCGCCGAGAACTCTGAGAACAATCTTGGATCCGGGAGTGACGGGGACATCAAACTCCCTGCTGAGAGCTTGCTCGTAAATGTCCGTCTCACGTTGTAGGCGGTCCTGGCCGTGCGCCTCACTGAAGTCGTTGAATTTCTCTGGAAACGTTCCGGATTGTGCCACGGAATCTGCGTTTGGTCCAATAATGTCCCGCACGCGAGCATACAGAATCTTGTCGAGGCCTCCCACCTCTTTTACAGCATCCAGGAAAACAGTCGCGAAACGACGCATGGTGCCCACGAGGACCTTGCCCTTGGATTGCTTCTCTGCCGCAATGAGCAAATCGAGGTCTCGGAAGCATAGAGAGACGGGCTTCTCAATCAGGCAATATTTGTCATTCTGGAGAGAAGTAATTCCGTGTGTGACATGGTAAGCATCCGCATTGGCGATAACGACTACATCCACATCTGGGGAAGAGCATAGCTCCTCAGGGTTCGTAGTTGTAGTTGGAGTGGCTCCCAACACTTTCTTGGCGCAATGTTCCAAAGACTGTCGAGAGATGTCGCATAGATATGTGATCTGGAAGCGTCGTGACAGAAAGTTCAAAGTCGGGATGTGAACGACTTGGGAAATTTCGCCGCAGCCGATAATGCCAACACGAAGGATTGGCTCCTTGGATGCTATGGCACTCATTTTGACAGAGAATGAAAGACTGAAAAAATAATAAAAGCAACAGTTCTCAGCAACACTTGACGGGAGAAAAGAGAAGGGGGTTTCTGAATATTTGTAAGCCCCAATATATGGGTTGCAAGACTTTTATACTTTGAATGAATTCCATTCTATACCTGTGATATGTCTACTTGCTAGTTATATCTTCACCCTTCCTTCCAGCCACCATCATGGGCATCGGGGAGTGTCGGGTAGAGGCAGAGTGCAATGGTAGCCTATGAAACTTCTTACCAATACTCCCCGTCTGCGGCTTGGGGCTCTCCACCAAGATGGATAGACTTCTTTCCGCCCGTACTATCATTCTGAAATGGCCAACACCATAGCTGTGCTCGTAAGCAAACATTTAAAATTTCTCATAGACAAAATCCCCATGAACTAAGCTGGGCCACAAAGTTACGGCCGTCAAAACATGATCACTACCATGAAATTCGTTGATAGTCTACCTCGATCCAAAATGGTTGGTGCTTGTGTATGAACAGTTTCAGTTTCATCTGGCCGCTTCTATCCTTGCCCTAATCACCTCTCCAAGCTATTTATCAGCAGTACTTCACCAACCTGAGCTGTTGCGCCTCAAGAAGGGAAACATGTTTCCTGTAAAGACATCAATGAATGGCCTCACCTCCATCCACCATGATCTCACTCAATATGTGAACAAGTTTAAAAAAAAGATCGTCTTGTCTAGTTCGTTTTATCTATTCTATCTTTCATCATGGTAAGTGCTATACATGTTATGAAAATTTCCATCGGAAACCATTTCGAGTATTTTGTTTAACCTGTATATGATTTCACGGGTCTGGGTACGCTTACTCTTGAGCCTAAGCAGTCGTTCAATGCCGAGTCTGCGTATTCTAACCTTGGGCATACTTATTCTTCTGTGAGAACATTTGATTTACGAGTGGCTCCTGTAATAGACGGCAGAGAAACCGGCGAGTATATTCCTCTGAAGATTCATAGCCAAAGATGAAGATACTACATCTAGATTGGGTTAACAAAGGCTTGACCCTCCCTATGACTGTACACCAGGGTCATGACGAGTCCTCCCCTTTTACATGAGGAGATGATCAGGTCAAATAAGTGTCGAGAAAAGTGTGACCATCTTTCCACTTACTTGGGGGCTGGTTATACGTTCAATATTCAGAGTTATTGTAAGTAGATCTTTGAGAACCACGTCGTACTACATGTGCCACAGCCAATTGAGGTATCACGACTGAGCGTCTCAACTTTCAAAGGTGGATGCAATTTGTTCCTAAGATCTCATGACATTCGTGAGTTCTGGGCAGAAGAGTAGACGTAATAAGAACGTCATGCAACATCTGACGTCAAGCAATGCCCAAGATGATCCATATTTTGCTAGATACAAATGAATCGTTTTATTCTTTCATGACATATCCTCAACTGAAAGACCACTTCATTGAATCAAATTACTTGAAATCCCATCAAAGATGCCTACCACGGTCAACGGCAAGTGCGTGTGTGGAAACCTCAAGTACAGCGTATCGGTCAACTCTCCTGATGATGCCCGTACATCGCTATGCCACTGCTCGAGCTGCAAGCGAGCATTTGGGACCAACTACGGATTAACAACAAAAGTCAGTAACACTTCTTTCAATGAATGCAAGTCTAGCTTGATATTGACAGTATCAGGTCCCCCTTGACGGCTTCAAGTATGAGTCTGGAAAAGCCAAGACATTCAAGCAGGACAATGGAGTCATCCGAGAATTCTGTGACAATTGTGGTGCCTTCATCTGTGAATATGGGGTAAGTTATGATAAGTCCAAACATGATACCTTTATCTTGCCATGACTTTCATTAACAGCTATCCTGTAGGAGCAAGCGGCAGACAAGTTTCGCTACATCATGTGGGGGACATTCGATGAACCTGACACATTTCCACCCAAGGGAGAATTCTTTTGCAAGTATCGGTCGAGTTGGATGCCTGAGATTCCAGGTATGTTATATTATTTGCAAAAAGTAAGAGAGTGAGTGCTGTTGAAACTGACAAAGGACAGAACTCTTTCACAAACAAGAGATCAAGGAATGAAATCAAGCTCTAGGGATTAGTAACGAATATAGCTGAGTTTGGATACCCTAGAGTAGAAAGGAATGAGTTAAGAGGATGGAAGATTATAACGATTAAAAAAGTCATTTTTTTACTTGATCAAACATAAAAAGGGCAAAAAGAAAAGAAGAAATAAATAATAAATATGATATCTTCTTGCCTCCCTCTCCACAAGGAATAATAATCTAGACGCTATAGACCAAGTCTTAAATGTTCCAGACTAATAAATCCTGGGGAAAATGTGTAATTTTAGGGCGTAACATTTCGATCTTTTTCCTCTCTCGCCTCTAGAGGTACTTAGAGGGCATAATCTTGTAGTGCTCGTAGTAGTCTGTAGCCGGGTAATAGTGCTCTCCGATTAGCACCCCCCTTCCCCGGGAAGTACCTACAGCGTCGATCAATCCGATTCCCGATCCCACCAAGTCACCACCAGTAGCTACTAATTCCTTCCATCCATTACAGCATCATCCTTCTACCATGTCGCATCGCGGCGTCGGACATTCCTCCTTCTATTTCACCCCCACATCCACCCTCTCACCCAACGGATTATGAAGCGAGGAAATGTCCAGGAGGAGGTCGCAAATTCAATCTGCGTCCTTAATGTAGGATCTCTGCATTTTTAGAGATTCCACAATTCATTCGACTCCACGTCGCATCCCGCTTGGCCTTGATCTCTGATCCTCTGATCAGGGCCATCCAATTGCCCAGTCATTCGATCCTTGACCAACTTCCAAAACCCCGCCACTGCGACACAATCATTTCCAGCTCCCTGAACCTGGCTGGTCATGGTTCGCAAAAGAATCACAGAAATAGCTCGTGAGCAAGAGACTTTTAGGTTCGTTTCCTTGTTCCAGTCGCAGCCATAAATTTACCACATCATGCCCATACCCAGCATCGTTGCACTGGCTAATAATAATGCAACTCTAGGTACGATTCCACGCTTATCACGAACACCATCCCCAACGACCTCTCAGATCCTCTACCACCTTCCTCCCTGCGACCGTGTTCCGACCTAGCTTTGACGGCTCTCGCAGCGCTTGGCCTCTCAAGACTCAGAGGTTCTCGCGCTCTCATCTCGCTCTTTGATCACCAGTCGCAACATGTCATCGCCGAAGTTACTCCCTCGTCGTCCCTGATACCAACCGATCATTTGCCACCTTCCAACACCGACCAGGAGCTCTGGCTATGTGGCACGTCGATACCCAGAGCCGGTCTCTGTGAGGCCGTCCTCGCGCAAAGAGAGACGGACAAACACGCTTCAGACCAGCTTCCCGTCACCGTTGTCGCAGATATCTCACAGCACGCCGAATATTCTCAAGACTTTGGTTGTTGTACTTGGCCCCATCAACGCTTCTTTGCTGGTGTACCCATCCGGTCCCGTCGAGGAATTAATATTGGCGTCTATTGTGTGTTGGATACCGAGCCAAGGTCGACCCTTGACCAAGTCTCTATTGAAGTAATGCAATATGTCGCCCAAGGCATCATTGATCATCTGGAATTGCGGCTGGCCAATTCGGTCAAGCAGTCTGGCGATCGCATGGTCCGTGGTTTGGGCAGCTTTGTCGAAGGCAAAGCTACCATGTCTGGATGGCAGCACGGCATGGTTCGCAGCCTGTCCATGACCGAATCGGCACAAGAGGGTGTCTTGAACAAAAGGCAGCAGGACCTCCAGCGCCATCATGAGATTTATGACGAAGAAGACGACATAAAACCAGAAGGATCGGCCCAGAACGTGAGCAAGTCATCTACGGGACACTTTGTCACGGTTGATACGGGGGAGACTATCATGGAACC
Organism: Fusarium dimerum; assembly: GCA_013623525.1. Taxonomy (NCBI): domain Eukaryota; kingdom Fungi; phylum Ascomycota; class Sordariomycetes; order Hypocreales; family Nectriaceae; genus Fusarium; species Fusarium dimerum. Next base: position 35,955 of record JABGLY010000283.1, on the reverse strand, counting down.
ACCTGGTGGTGTTTCAACGGGCGACCAGCCAAATTCCACGTTGATCAAACCCCCAACACAGGAGGACACCCAGGATGCTCAACTGCGAGCCATTTTCTCAAGGGCATCCAATATTATACGAGAGTCCATCGAAGTCGAGAGTGTTCTATTCCTGGATGCAAATATTGGGTTACATGCTGGCTATGCTGCTGCTGGTAACACGTCGGGTCGACCGACTGAACATGATAGACAATTATCACTATCGTCATACTCTTCCTCAGATGAAAGTATGGAGTCGACGACCTCGGCTGCATCCGGCACCGGTGAGAGTGCCAACACGTCCATGTGCAGTGTCCTGGCCTTTTCCAATTCCACAACATCCAGCATTGACGGCGCCCCTCCTCTTCCTGGTCAAATGGCTGTCCCCGAAAAGCTCCTGATTAAGCTTTTGAGTCGGTATCCGTCAGGGAAGATTTTCAACTTTGATGAGAACGGGACCCGCCTTCCAAGTGATACATCAGGAAGCGAAACGGCGATGACAGATGAGACAGCCCATGCCACGGGTGAAAAGGCGGATACATCCGATCCTCGAAGACGGCGCAAGCATCTTAATTCCCGACAAAACGAGGCGGAGATTATCTTGAAACTCTTTCCCAAAGCTCGAGCTGTCTGTCTGGTTCCTCTCTGGGATCACACTCGTCAGCGCTGGTTCGCCGGCAGCTTCGTCCATACCAACACACCAATGCGTGTTTTCAGTGTGGAAGGTGAGCTCAGCTATCTTTCAGCTTTTGCAGCTGTCATCATGTCTGATGTCTCTCAGCTGAGAGCCACTTTTGTGAAGAGCATGACATCTGACCTGCTTGGATCATTGTCCCATGAGCTGCGATCCCCGCTCCACGGAGTGACGCTGGGGGCCGAACTTCTGCGGGATACCTCGCTCAACGTATTTCAAGCTGATGTGCTTCGTTCTATGGAAACCTGCGGTCGGACGTTGCTGGACACCATCAATCATCTTTTGCACTGGACCAAGATCAATCACTTCATAGGTGGACCCAGGCGTGAGGGCGGTGTGAGGAGAGACGGCAGGCCGAAGCTGAAACAAAAGAACTCTCTGATGGACAGCCTAATGCACATTGCCACTGATGTTGATTTCGATGTTCTGGCAGAGGAGGTGGTGGAATGTGTCTATGCTGGTCATGTGTTCCAGATCCAGCCCGAGTGTGAATCCAATGCAATCTCGACTCCCCACGAGTCACTTAATCACCTTCCCGGCAAGCTTGACCGTACTGAGTTATTCGAACAGAAAACTACGTCGTCTAGGAACCCAGTTGTGGTCTTGTTGGACATAGACCCTGCGATGGGATGGGTTTTCCATACTGAATCAGGTGCTCTACGACGCATTATCATGAACATCTACGGCAACTCCCTCAAATACACTACTAGTGGCTTTATCCGGGTCAACTTGTACCAGAGTCAGACAAGCACGCCGAGCGCGTTGCAAAACAAGGTTGTCAACATTGAAGTTACTGATACTGGTTGTGGCATCAGCGAGGACTACCTTGGTCACAGGATTTTCAGCCCTTTCTCTCAAGAAGATGCGCTCTCTGCCGGTGCGGGACTTGGTCTGAGTATTGTCAAGCAGATTGTCAAGGCTATGCACGGTTCCATCCGAGTCAGGAGTAAGTCGCAATGCGGTACACAAGTGACCGTGACACTTCCGTTAAGATCGGTTGACGTTACTACCCCTGAGATGGAGGAGTATCTTTCTGATGTGAACGAGCTGTCGTCATTGCGTGTTGCCTTGGAAGGTTTTGCGGGAGCTCCAGCTCAGGTACAAGGCGGCATTGCAGAGCCGTCGTCGTTTGATGAGGTGGGACTACTGACTAAGCTGTGCGAAAAGCATCTACGCTTACAGGTGGTGAAAGGGCAAAATCAACATGGGGTGATACCTGATCTGATGCTCTGTGAGCAGAATCAGCTCGCATCTGTCATGAACCGTGTGCGGACAGAGAAGTCCCCTCCCGTGATTGTTGTCTGCAACAGTCCAGGTGATGCCCGACGACTCGAGAACTACTACTCATCCGTCAACCGACGCAACAAGGCTTTGTTCAGTTACATTTCTCGCCCGTAAGTATTTGCTTATTCTCGCTCGATCCTGGCGGGTTGACTGACAAGAATTCAGCCTGGGACCGAGAAAGCTGTGCAAGACATTCTTGCTGTGCTTTAAGCGGTGGATCAAAATGCAATCCGCCGGTGGGGATGTAGCCAGTCTCTCGACCCTGGCTGACGAAATCATGTCGGTACCAACAACAGGTGATAAGAGCTCCTCGGCCATGGCTGAGCAGCGTGGCGGGTACTTTGACGTAAAGGTAAATTCTCAATTATGGATGGACAGCCCACCTACAGATTCAAGTATGGCGGGAGGAAAGACACCGATCCCGTCCAACCCTCCATCGAAGCCACCACCCGCTCCTACGGCATCCCCACCATCTTCAAAGAGGTTTCTGCTAGTGGAAGACAACGCGATCAACATGCGACTTCTGCAAGCATATGTGAAGAAGTTGAGTCAGCCGTATGATTCGGTTACGGACGGACGTCAAGCGCTGGAGGCGTACAAGGAGCGGGAGGGCGAATACCAATGCATCTTTATGGATATATCGATGCCGGTGATGGATGGATTTGAAGCCACTCGACATATTCGCTCGTTCGAGAGTGAAAAGCAGCTTTCGAGGTGTTTAATCCTCGCCCTGACAGGACTGGCGTCCAAGGATGCGCAGCATGAGGCGGTCACGGTGGGTGTTGATTTGTTTCTTTCAAAGCCTGTCAAGTTTAAGGAGATCAACGAGGTCCTTGAACAACACGGCATAGTATGAGCAGAACAATGGGATTCACGATAATGAGAAGGGTAACACATGTATGCATATCCAAGCAGAACGGAATTGCATTTTGGGGCGTTCACTTGATGAGTACATGACGACCAGGATTAGACGGGGAATACACGCAAGTATAGAACTGGAGTTTTGATGGAATGAATTACTAGATGGGGATACTCTTGGTCGAGTTAATCAATTGTCTCTCGTGTATTCTGTATACGGCTTTAGTTGTGTATGGAACATGCTTTGTCACCTTTTGACCAGCCAGGGGGGGTCTAAAAACATGATAACATGATTCCATAACATGTGGTCCTCACTGGACCAGTAATATCAAAGACAGTGTTAACACTGGGGTGAGGAGGGGGAGAAAGGAGAAAGGGAGGCCGGGCAGGAAGGAAAACTTTAGCCTGACAGTTAACGTTGGTAAAGTCATAGTGATGTAATAATTGGAAGAACGATCTCGGCATTTTATAAAGGTTCTCCTTATTGATTCATATCCATCTGCCGTTCTCCGCCACGAGTTTGCTCTACAAACAGCTGTTTTTGAGAAGCGTTGGCCGCTCCAGTGGAAGAGGGGTAAGGGAGATGGGAAAAAGTAAAATGGGAAAATCAACAACAGTAGTCGAGTAGGTAGTCATGGATTAATGTATGTTGCGGAAGAGAAGTTCCGCTGTAGAAGTGAATTGATCAGTCATTTGTTGTAGTTACGGCGGATTGGTGTTGGTTTGTTGATTGCAACGATATGGTAAATTACCTGACGGTAGGTTAGGTAGGGTACCTAGATAAGCTGAGGCATGATGTGATACTGGACGCGGTCGCGCGGAACCGTCCCATAAAGTTATGGTATTGCTCTTTAGAAGGTCGCCACTGTATCGCGGGAGGATGTCTGTACTGTAAATACTGTAAAGTGCACTAAAAAAGCCCTCAACGCTTGATTACCCCCGCCCTCAAGTGGGGCAGCCTATCCGGAGCTTTAACCGCGTCCGCGCACCACAATTGGAGGTCCCTGCATAGGGGGGGGCTTGTGTGATGTGATGTCTTTCGTGGGATGTGGTCCACTTACCGCCTGGGGCTAAGCCTGGACCTGACGGACGAAAAAACTCAGGGTCCATGCTGATCCCCAGTCATCAATCCATCAATCACACATCCTGCTGCACAGTATCTGTTGGACTCCTCCCAAATCCGGTCAAGCTGGTCGGATTCTTTGTTTTGAAATTGCCATATTTCTTCTTCATTTCCATCTTCTTCCTTCTCTTCACAATTTGTTCAAATATCTAGATGGTCACCCTATTGAACGCGACTTGACAGCTCCTCGTCATCCCAACCAACATACCCCTCCATCAACTTCGTTCCTTACACAATACGCCGTCTCACCAACTCTTCCATGGACCTTGTCGTGTCTAGTCAGTCCCCGTCCCCCGTGGCGGTCGCATCGTCGAATCTTTCACCAGCACACAAGAGTCAATCGCCATCACGGGTGTCGCTCTCCCATAAGCCCGTCGACCATGGATTGTTACTCAACACTCTTCAGCAGAGCGAGAGCCTCGATTCAGTATGTCAAAATTTTATTCTGTTGCTACCTAATTTTCCCTTTCAGCAACCCCAAGCTGTAATACAACTGCTGACTGGCTTTTCCTGTAGATACGAAAATGCATCGAAGACCTTCATATGCTCACACGATCCCTTCCTACGTACACCGACCTTTTATCCAATCCTGTCAATCCGAACCAACTACATCGACTATCCAACCTCTCGGGCGATATCCTCATGAACTTGACACGAATTGCCACGCTGCGAAACCAGTCTGGCGATTCTTACGTACAACATACACGACCTCGACGCTCCGAAAGCCTCATGTCTATTTACACCGCCCACCAGGCATGCCCTTCAACCCTGCAACGTCCCTCAGCTCTGTCGTCTCGAGCTAATCATCATAAATCCCTGAGATTGACGTGCCATCGATGTGGAACACATACTTCGCCTGAGTGGCGGTCGGGGCCGCACGGTCGACAGACGCTGTGCAATGTCTGTGGTCTGATACTGCGGAAGCACCGACAAAGACATAGACAAGAGGAGAGTCTTCGAACAAAGCGACATACCTAGTCGGATCAGTGCTTGTCAAGTACTACATGAAAGACCGCCTACACATATTCACATATGATACATGATAATAGCGATTCCTCTTCCCCCCCCCCCCCTTTTTTTTTTTTCTAACTGCGTCTTTTCTGGGAGGGCAACACAAACTTGTTTTTATTTACAGGACTTCAAGGTCTTGCACGGCGCCATTGTCTTTTACGGGTTGGAACTATTACTTTGCAAGTCCAGCAGTTAGTCTAGACCTGGATGTGGCTGGATACTCCATGGTTCAAAAGTATTTATGAGAATACGAAGGAAAAGAATATGACGGCGTTTGTTTTTAAGATATCTCAATAGTTGATAGATTTATGGTAATGTTGGTTTCTTTGCGTTCTATCTATGATTGGTATTTCCAGCAAAGCATCAACCACAATTCACTTGATCCAATGCTCCAAAGCCAAGCCAAGCAAGGTATTCTTGTGCAAATCATCAAGACCGCTTGAACTGACCTTCACACATGCCAGCTACCTAGGTCAAAGCTAGGTTTGAGTCCATTATTTCTGAGCCCTTCCCCCACAATCCGACAAATTATCCCCGCCTTTATCTACTACGAAGCTGTTATACCCCTCCTCATGAAGTTAGTTTCCGAAGACCACTTTAGCAACTGATAACGTTCTGCTCTGTAAATGCGTTTTGAATCATCACAATGACAGAGTGAAAAGGCCCCTTCACACTGGTGACTGTTAACACGGCACCGGGAAGGGCAAAACGGCTTATCGGACGACTACGATGTCACCCATGTTGATAATTGCGAAAGTATCCCAAACACTCACAGCTGAGAAGTTGCCTGCTTTCTGAACTCCTAGTATGTTTAGATTGTGAATAGGTAGGGGTTGGGTCTCAATCATGACTGTCGAAGATAGGGTAATTCTACGTACTGTAAGATGATTTACATCAAAAAGGGTGTCATGAATACTGGGACCGGAGTCGATATTACTGGATTGCCACCCAACTATGATCGACCGAATTACCCCTAATTCCTCGGGCAGTGAAGAAATAGTTGGAATCCGAGTTCTAGCTTCTACAACCCCTTGCCCTATACTCACAGCCTATCAAGCAACGGTATCACATCTTCGGACCTGGGCTCCGACTTGGCCTCGGTTCGTGCACTCAACAGACGGCAATACAAGCTAAGGTAATAAGTCGAACACCAACTCATGCGTGCAATGACTAATATTCACCAAGTAATAAGTTTCACTTGGTTGCGCACATATTAGAGGAAACCAATCAGTAAATTGGCCCCAGATTCGATCAAGGCGTGAGAACAAACTGACTATTGTGCATGTGCTTTATTAGTTATTCAGAGCTCCGGATGTGCTTGGGCATGCGGGGAGGCGGCTGATGCCTCCGAATATACCATAACATGAAGTCAACCATCATGACTTACAACACCTGCCTATTCAGTCTCGTATACATAGAAATCCATACAGGGGTTTTAATGTTGCCTCTTAGTCGTATCCATCATTTCACACCATCAAACAGTACAGAATACAAGATGCTCGCTCCTCCAGCACAGAAGTCCATTCCACCCGTATCTACCTGATCTAAATCTCCTCCGCTTCCATGAGATGCAGCAGATGAAGGACTGTTACGAATGCGTAGATTCTTTGAACAAGAGTCGTTATTCATCTTGACATTGTTAACTATACCTTCATTGAAGAGAGCTGTTCAAAGAGGGAACGATAGGTCCACATCTGATGGTGTGTCATTTATCCCATTTGTCGAGCAATGAGTTGAGATCGTTCAGACATTTTTGAATATAGCCTCGCCAATAAACGTGAGAAAAGTATTCCTCCAAGACATGTCGGAGGGACTGAGAACTAAGGCTCTTAGATTCCTTAAACTGAACCTCTCTCCAAAAGGGATATTAAAGAGCAACATAAGCTATGTGCATCAGTCACTTTTCCAGAGAATAAGTTCAAGAACCAGTCATCATGAACGAATCTTCCTTGCCTTCATATGTGAAATGTAGATGATTGTATCTAATCAGTTCACAGGCGCTGAACCAAATCTCCTCGACAGGGGACTATTTAAAGACACTACATTTTTGGAAACCGCAGAGGTTCTCGATCTGCGACTGATGCATGATCTATCTTTGGAGGCACAATTCCAGGCTCATGATTATAATCGCAACTAATGGAAGATCTGGCAATGCCGAAAGAGAGATGAAAGCACGATGATCAGGAATATCTCTGTAGTGCATATCGTGACAATAGGGTAATGCCCTTTGAAGACTCTGGCTGGTCTCTGGAATGCGCTCAACCTATCAATATGTCATGCTATCTATCGTCAGAAAATACCTCTACTTTCTGCCCAAAATGTCTCGCCAACTCTATCTTGAACACACCGAATGCTGGTTCCATGAGACACACATTGGTTGGGTCATTAGATTTTGTTATACGAGGCCATTCTCCCACCAAATCCAGGACCCTGGCGTAATTTTCGAATCCGGCTACCTTTCTAAAGTCTCTCAAATAACATAGATCACGCAAAGTTTCTATTCACACATCACCCAAGACGCCAAATAAGAGTGACTATAGAATGGCTCTGAGACCGTATATACCAGACACTGAACATGAGCATTCGTGGGGAGGCTGGCTATGTTCAAAATAGTTACTTGATATCCACATATCATGGCTTTATTATGATCAAATCTCGTAGCTACACCTGACTGGACGCTCAGTCTAGGCATGAATCTCGTCCGGCGTCACGATAACCCAGTTCTTGTCAGCCGTGACTTCCAGTCCCTCAGCCTTCTGCTGCTTGGCAAACTTCTTTCGCATGTCGTTAATTTCTTCCAAGTAAGAATCCTTTCGGTTGATCCACAGATGCACACCGCCGCGAGCAACGTCCACGCCGTGGAAGAGCATAGGGCCATCGCTGTCAGGGGTATCACCGCCAACCAAGACAGGCTTCTTCCACTCGTCAATGTAGGTCTGGATAGCAGCCCACTTGCCAGACTTCCAGGTGGCAGGCGTCCAGAGGAAAGGTGTCATGACGAGCTCTAGGTTGGCTTTCTCGTCGTAGTCATCGTCGGCGATCTGTTTACGGGCGGTCGTGACGTCGCCCGATGTGGTGTTGCGCATGAGAAGGGTAACGCCGATGACGTTCTCGGCTGGGACGTTGTAGCCGTACTTGGGATCGGAGGCGACCATGCGTACGAGTTCTTCAGAAGCGGCACTGACGACGTAGACTTCAATACCGTTGGCCATGAGTCGGTTGTAGAGCTCAACTTGACCGGCAAAGACCTTGGGTGGGTTGATCTCGATCTCGGTCTCGACATCGCCGTCGTAGTACTTGGCTGGGATGGTGGAGTTGAGCTCGAGGAGCTCATCAACATACTCCTTCAGCTCCTTGAGAGGAAAGCCGCTGAAGATCTGAGCAACCCAAGGGTAGCAGATCGCATCCTCAATTTCACAAAGACGGTTGTAATAGCTGTACAAGCTTTCGGTCGAATTGGCCGTGTCTCGGAAAGGGATGATGTTGAGAGTAGGATCCATGGTCCATCTTGTCAAAACACCCTTGTTCTCGAGAAACGGAAGAAGAGACTCCTCGAGATCAAACTGATAACTCGTGTTGTCCATGTCAAAGACAGCGTAGCGACTGTTGTTGGCATTGGCGGCAATCATCTTGTCGAGAGCACGAGCAGCATTGGCAGGCCAGTGCTCGAGTTTAGGACCGGCGAGCTCTTTAGTAGGGGCAGCATAGGTGTGAGATGCGAGGCACAGGGCCGCGAGTGTCTGAGTGGTGACCTTCATGGTGATGAATTGAGGCAAGACAATGCACGACGAGGATGATCAAGATTGGCGGGCGTGTGTCACAGAGAAGATGTAGCACAAGAGCATAACCTCACGGGATCGGGATGGAGAGTCAATCCCCTTTTTTCTTTTTTTCTCGGTCAACGGTCCTTCACCAACCATTTATAGCTGCACTCATGCCGATCCCAAGGCATGAGGGCGTAAAAAAAATTCAGCATCATGGTTGAACCTTGGCAGTCACCGTTTATGCTCGAGTGGAGTGGTCAATTCCCTGCTTGATATTGATGCTAAGCTAGATTGGGCATATACTCACGCGGGGGAAGCTCTTCGAAGCTGAGGAAAAGGCGTTTGAGGTGAGATGCAGTACTGGGCATGTTTGGGCTTGTATGAATGCATTTGAACCTGAGAATAGGATTCTATGACTTGTTTTGCCTACATTCACATCGTCAATGATCTGTCAGTCTTCGTTGGCAGTTTCATCCATGGTAAATGACGCATGTCGGACCATCGTGCTTATCTGTAGATCACTTCCATTTCAAGCTTCCAGTTCATCTCAAGATCCCCGCACGGCAGCCCCGAGCTACCGGTAGATTGTAGGGATAATCAGGGTCTCTTGCAATAGTAATGACGGTGCTGGGAATCTGATGTAACGTCTAGTTCTTGACAAGCATGGAGCTCCGCCTGGGAGTGTGTCTGGGCCAATGCTGTGCTCGAATGACTTGCATTGAGTTTTATTACTTGTACGCCAAGGTGGTATACGAGGTCGGTAGTTGTATCCAGAATGGAGATGAAGATGTGTGACTGAGTCAGGCATAATATTGAGGTGTTAATTGGAGGCATTTAATTAGTTGATACGATTGTTTACTCGAGACGCATGCTCACTTGCGACGAATCACTATCTAAAATACGCCAGGTGGGCATATATATTCTTGCAAACTGGGAGCTTGACTGATACACTAAAGCCGTGACAGAAGAAAGTTCACAGAAAGCCCATCACTTCTTGTCCTTGCTGACTTGATTTCCCTCCGTCTTTGGCTGAGTTCTTCTCATCTCCATACCCAGACTGGCAATAAATGCAACACCCCCCAAACCGATTGAAACAATAAATGTCTGTGCAATGGCCTCCATGAAACTATCTCGTACATCTGCAAGCAATTCATCGGATACAACATCTTCAAGTTTCACTCCTCCACTGGCCACTACAGCTGCAGCATCGACATCTTGCATCTTTGCAAGACGGTCGCGAAGGACGCCTTGGAAGACATTCTGGCAAATGGCTAGACCGATCGCACCGCCAAATGATTGCGAAAGTATGATCATTGTTGTTCCGAGCGGCATCTTGGTGGCGTCCAGAACAACTTGTACAGCGAGGAGTGGTATCTGGATGGTGAGGCCACAGCCAGCAGCAGCAACAACTTGATATAGAAACCACTTTGCCATACTACTATCGGACGATAAAGTGTATAAGAGACCACTGCCTATCATGAAAACTGCTGAGCCTATCCACATTAAAGGAACGTAGTAGCCCCAGGCGGTGATGAGTGCGGAACTGACAAGTGTAGCAATTGAAACAGTGATCCCATATGGCAAGATACTGAGACCAGATGCTTGAGGATTCATGCCTTTAACGGCTTGAAAGTAAAAGGGGAGATGATACGGTTGTGTCATTAATCCAGCCTGTAATAGGCATGTAAAGACGCAACTGATTGAAACAGTTCTTTGAGAGAGGATACCAAATGGAATGAGCGCACTTATTTGTTAGCTGATTCTTGAGTTGGGGATTCTTGACCTACTCATCTCTTTGCGTGTATTGCATGTATCCAAACAAGACTAGCAGTAGACCAAAGCCAAGGAGACAACCCCAGACTTGAGGGTCTGACCATTTGTGAATAGCACCACCCCATTGAAGAGCAAGGAAAAGGCAGGTGAACGTTGCTGTCAGTAACACGGCGCTAACCCAGCTGACACTGATGAGCTTTTCTTTCAGGGAACGAGCATTGTCCGGTGGTTTACCCATATTGGAAGGGTAGTAAACCAGAAAACACACAGTCATCAACACACCGAATGCTATGATAGATTAGAATGAAGTGCTACGATGTACAAGGGGACTTACGCAAATTTATCCAGAAACAAAACCGCCATGTCAACCTTGTCGAATGTGTAAACACTCCCCCTAGTGTAGGCCCAATCACCGACGCAACACCAAACATGCTCGTGACAATACCCAGCAATAATGCTCGCTTCTTCATCTCGACGATCTGACTCATAACAATCAATGACCCGCAGAAGAGCCCCGATCCGCCAAGCCCTGCTATGGCACGTCCGAAGATGAACATAGGTGAGTTCTGCGAGACGGCGCAGATAACGGAACCGAGTTGGAATAGAGCACCGGCAGTAAGATAGACCCATTTAAGATTGAAGAGAGTGTAGAGCTTGCCGAAAGGGGGTTGGAAGGACATCTGGGATAGGAGATAGGCAGTACCGTACCATGCTACAAAGTCAGCGGGACTCACATCGGTGGTTGGCATTTACTCACGCACGTCGTCGAGACTGTTGAAGTCACTAGTGATTTTGGGGATGGCCGTCGCTGTAGTACGTTAGGATGGGTTGGACGTAGTAGTGCAAGGAACATACCGAGGATGGTATTGTCTAATGCAACGACAAAAACACTTGCCATCAGCGAGAAGGTCATCAAAATCAGTGGGATTCCATGGAGGTAGCTGTCGGGTAATTCGCTGGCTGTCGATGGCTGACGAACATCTTTGAATTCGAGAGGCTCAGATGTTACTTCTTCATGACAAGGACTGGAAATTGATATGTTAGTAGGAACGAGCTTAGGAAATGACTGGGATGAATTACATGTTGTGGTCCCTGATACGTGGTGACGTTGTCAATTCAATTGCTTGAGAATCAATTGATTTGTCCATGATAACCTTTGTCACTATAAAGCAATGTTTGATTGTCTGGACAGTAAGTGACTAGGAAAGATGCTGTTTTATATCCCTCTTCCATATTCCAGGGCGCGCCTTTATATCCTTGCGTTGCGCCTTTTGGTCTACACATACATGCAGAACTATTTGGGGAACAGCTACATAACACCACCTTTTTTTGCACAGGGTCTGTACTCTTGATCAAATGACAAACACCATTTTAGGCAATACGGGATATTAGATGTCAACTCATGAGTGTGATAAGATGCTGCGCAAGTCTTAGCCATTAAAGTTACAACATCAAGGCCTTGCACGGAGGACAGTATGAACGGATGAACAAGAGTTGAATGTGCTGTCAATATCTTCATTTACTTAACCTCCGACTTATTGCAAGGCTTGTGATTCATGAATATAAGAATCTACTCCTTATTGAGAGACAATCGCAATTGGTAGGTAATATCCATCTGAACAGTCGCCATAGAGCGTACCACCTCCGCCAACGCGCTCCCTAAACACTTCGTGCATTTTCCTTCTTTTTCTTCTGTTTTCATCTGGCGTTCTTGAACCCCCCGGAACACTCACTTCATGGGACTAATAAAGAAATGATCATCCGTCATACCCAACACATCAAACCTCATCCCAACCTCGACGACCCCCTCATTTCTCGGCGCACACAACATCCCAAAACTCGGCTTGAACTTCAACCCCGGATCGATTCGCCTATACTTCATAAGCTCATTCCATGGCTGGCGAGGATGCTTCTCGGCCGTTGAGGGATCAACGTTGGGGACCTGACATCGAAGACATCGACACACAACGTCGAGATCGAGGGCAGGCCCTTTGCCGGAGTCATTGATGCGGAGGTGTTTCCAGCTATCTTCATTCCAGGGCTGGCTTCCACGGATGACTATGTTAGGACGGAACCGTTCAATTTCGATTTCGCTCTCGCCTTGTTTGCGTAGACGCTCGTTCAGTTCGTTGATGCTGGCCATGGAACTGACCTGAACGGGCATCATGTCTGCAAACTTGACTGTTTCTGTGCGGCCCAGAATTTCAGGTTTACCAGATCCTCGCAGTACTCGTGGTTTGGGTCCTTTGTAGACAAGACGAACATCAGCATTTAAAAAGTCGGCGACAGGTTGGGTAAGACTGGTAGGGTATTCCCAAGCATCAGTCTCCTCGCCCCAGATTCTTGCAGTGGCCAGTTTTGTGTTTGCTTTGAGCCATTTTTGAGTGGGATGTGCAGGAATTTCAATATTGCAATCTTTATCCTTGATGGTGATGCGGAGAATATCGGCGTCGGCATCATAGGCAGTGCGGATAAGGGTCATTTGTGAATGCGCGCGGATGGTGATAAACTCGCGATCTTCCGCCTGTACAAACATCCAGTTCCTATCAAGATCAAACCCCGTGCGAAGTAGACGTGCGGATTCTACGTTGAAGCCACGACATGATTTGATGGGGTAGATGCGGAGAGCAACGATTTCATCAGGCGGGGGTAATGGAGTGGCAGGACGCCTAGATCGACGAAAGAGAAAGACGCTTCCCAATATGGCTGCGAAGAGTAAGATGGCCGTGAACTGGCCGTCAAGTGAGAAAATCATTGTGAAGTGGTGAGATTGTGATGATGTAAAAGTGAAGTTTTGAGCCTCGGAAACGTTGGAAGAAGAGAATACTTAGAGATCCATCAGACTAAGAATTGGTTGTTTTGATTGGTCACAGAGCTGCCCACGAAGAACCAAATCCCAAATGGAATGCAAATTGCTTTTTGAATGAGAATTTATGTGACGATATAAGTTACAGGCATCCTCCTCGATATTTGCAAGTTATTGACTCTGTCACATCTCAAAATGTTTGATTCCACATGGTGACTCTAATGATCAATCAGCTTCACCTAGTGACATCATAACCTTTTGTTGAAATCATGATCCTCGTATCAAAACCCTTGGAACTCCTCATTAATTACAAATACAGTTACCGCCCTCATGATCGCTTACTATCCTTCCACGCCTTGTCTATGGCTGCCCAATACTCTTCAGGAAACATCCTCATATGTCCTACATGATCACTTCCCTCAAACATCTTGGTCTCTACATTATATCCAATCTGTCTCGACTCAGCAATATTCTCTTCGATATGTACCGACGAGATCAGCTTATCCTCTTTGCTGTAAAGGAACAACTTGGTGGCTTCCAACCCATCAAAGTCAGGATCCAGCGCCGCGCGTAGACTAAACTGTGGTGCTGTCTCTCGACCATGGAGATGGTCAACTACCCGGTTTGCGCAGAGGAAAACACCCCAGATGCTCTGCGTTACAACAAATGGCCAGGGAAACCATCCTGCAGTTCCTAGAGCCATGGCATATGACCACCGACAGAGATTGTCCCAAGTAAAGGCGAGGCCACCGGGCGTTGAGTCGTAGCTTGTCAGGCGATGCGGTAGAGGTCGACCATACTTCTCCCTATAGGCGTTCAATGTCGCGGCGTAGTTGATGCCGCCTGTGTTGGACATGACATGCAACAAGACAGCATCATCGTCAAAGTCTTCTGTGCCCTCTGGAAAAGCGGCCTCCAGCACAGGCTGCATATTTTTAGTTCGCTGTTCAACATCCTGTCTCATGGCCTGGAAAATGGGCGAAAGAACAGCGATCTGTTTGGCATAAGGATACAGTTTGCTGAAACCCTCAGTGTATTTGAGGATGTGTTTGGGCACGGCATCCCCCCAGCTGAAGATGATGATGACACGAGGATGTCCAGCGGGAGGCTTCTCATCCTGTGGGACTTCACCCTCACGAACAAAAGCTTGGTTGGAGAGGGCCTCAAAGCCCGGAAAGGCGGGACGCTTATCAACTCTTGACATGATGAATAACTGCAGTAGGTGGAAAGAAGAAAGAAACAAATTAGAGTTGAGACTACATGTTCGTCACACGTGGGAACGGGGACTCCTTTAACTATTTGATAGTTGTCACGCAAAGCCATCATGACTTCCACCCCTTGTCATTGCTTTTTGGGGTAGAAAAATTGTTGAGAAGTCGGCACGGATGGAAGCTAGGCAAAAAGAGGAATCAACTGACCGAGGCTACTTGACTGCCGGTGACAAAGATTGGTCCGTGTGGGGGCCAAGGCCGAAGGATTGTTGGTGATTATAAAGTCCGGTCGAGGATAAAGATCCGTTTTTATAAACCCCGACTCGGAAAGATATCGAGAAGATGAGATGTGGCAGGGGTGTAATAGAGCATGTTCTGAAATGTTGAACAGATGGATATCAACTCAGACCGGGCGGTCACGTTATTATCAGATTGATAAAGACGGATTTTAAATGAGGGTTCAAGTTTTTTTTTCTTTTGGCATGTCGGTGATTGATTGATGGACCTTCACAATGACGGTAAACAACATGATAATAAACTTGACAGGCTAATTCAACCTATAAGACAGATGGCATTTCAAGAAGTGCCAAGTATATCTTTGCTGTTCGACACCTCGAGATGGAAGCGATAACGACATTGAGCACCCTTGTCTCATCGCATCCTTCAAGCAATCAACTTTCTCAGTTCGGACTCAATCTGACTTTCGACGTCGCCAAGTCTTGCAACCTCCTTGCCCTGCACTCAAATATTAGAATATTGTATTAATAATCAAAGCCAATCACATACATTCTCTACTCTCACAACCGTAGGTACACCGTCAATGTTGTAGGGCGCCTTTCTGTACTTGTTGACAGTCTTACCCCTCCATTCGTCCCGAGATCCTACGCGCACAATACTCGCGGTGGGAGCGGAGTCAGATCCAAATACAGCTCGGAGAGCAGGGAGGGCATCGCGGCAGTCTGGGCACCAGGAGGGTTCGCCAGAGGCAAAGTAGACGACGTAGTGGAGGTCGTTAGTGGTGGGAGGGGTATCAGCGTCGACGAGAGGCATTTTGGATATGCGAGGGAATGCTGCTCGGGGTAAAGCAGGTTGATTGGTGAAGGGTGGTTGAACTATTGTGGTTATAATATAATGTTCAAGTCAAGTCAAGTGAAGTTGAATTCAGTCACGAAAGAGATTTTGCATCGGTGTAGATCACGTGCGATTCCATTCAATGGCGTGACTGATTCTAAATGCTGCACGCGTTTCTTAATCAATCAATGAGATCTGTTACTCTCCACAGATGACAGAAGTAGGACAAGTAGGCAAGAGAACAGAGCAATGTGAATAAGAGAACGGTTATCGTGAACTCTACATGAAACTGTCATGGCTTGTCAGAACCCGCAATCAGTCCACGCATTCAGGCATCATCCCAACCCTGACCCCTCATTTGAGGAACAAGTGCATTGTCTGCCTGGTGAAAAGGGAAATAGTATTGGTACAAATATGCATCCAATTCCCTTCAAACAATAACAACCAACAAACATGACCTGCACTTTTCTTGTCCCCTCCATCTAACCCTCAAAATGTCGGCGCAAAAACACAAAGCTCTCCTTGCGAAGGCCGATGAGCCACAGGCCAAATCACGACTCCTCAATCTCCCGGCAGAGTTGAGAAAAGACATCTGGACCTACGCCCTCCGAGACTACATGGATCCAGCGCCCAAGGCACAATACCGCAAGCATACATGCTACACTCGACCCTCCCACTACTCCCCTCGAAAGAGTGACATCCGACTGTTACGCATTTGTCGGGCAGTTTATCGCGAAACATGGTTTATGCCATTTTCCCTCAGGAAGCAATGCATCTGGCTATGCAATGATGAACGCGCCCCTCGAGAATGGCGTTTCGAAGGAAGAAGACTAAAACTGTACCGCGCTATTCAAACAATGTCGAGGTTGAATGAATCCGGCCTCATTGATATTGAAACTATTCACTTTTTTTCGCAAATGTACAAGGTGGAACAGGATGAGTTCAATATTTGTTTAGACGCCTTGGACTTTCGCCCGAAGGAGGTTATTTTAACAATTCGTCACACCGATTGGTGGTTCTGGGAAAGTGATGAAGTTTTAAAATTTGCAGGTGGATGGACGAGGAATGTCGTGCCAGAGTGTGTTGGCATCATCCGAATTGAACTCGAGTCTTTGAGGCGCAAGAAGGGTCAGGTTGATGCCATCGCTGCTCAGATGGTCAGAAAATGGTCCTTCCAAAGGCGAGATGGCCTGAAGCTCTTTGCTGATGAGACGGGAAAGAGTAATGAAGTTGGTGAGTGGAGAGGATCGAGCAAATGGCAGGGTAGGAGGTGGACTCGGGATGAGAGTGAGGAGGGCTTCATCGATTATTATCTTGTTTCTGTGGCTTTCCGCCCAGGGAACGAAGTTGAGAGATTCGGTGGAAAAGTTGGTCAAGAGGCCAGGATGATGTCTGATGTTAGGAGTAGAGACAACCCTGTCCTCAACCTCTCTGCTGAGGAATCTGTGTAGTCTGGGGGGCAGAGCTGCCGGATAGTTATGGTAGATTGACCATAAGCACCATAATAAATGAAATGTACTTGAATGCGTCCCCTTCTCTTGATGGTTTTGAAAGTCAATAAAGAAATAAACTAGTTATGAATCATCTGTGCCCAACCCTGTCTCTGCTGCCTGTTCTCCCCTGTTATTTATTTTCGGTGATCTGCACCACGATCGTGCTTCAGGCTGACAAGATCGATCTCGCCTCAGTCATAATACTGTTTTTCTCATCTGTCTATTGATCTTTGTACTCCCTCCACGTTACCTCAAGTATGGAAGACAATCGCCCTGGCAAGGCGAGGTTGATAGGCAATCTATCAAGTTCTGACCCCACAATCATTTGCTTTCATGGCTCTGGAGACTCTTGTGCGTCATGGGCCTCTCTCATTGCCCTCCTCACGCCATCCTACTCCATTCTTTTATGGGATCGAGATGAGCATAATTCGAATCCTGCTTCAACGGTCAGCAGCATGCTTGACTATCTGGACCGATCAGCTCTGTCGTCCAAATATGTTCTCATCGCACATTCTTATGGTGGAATATTTGCCCGATTGTTTCTTCAACAAAGGCCAAATGACATTGCTGGAATGGTTCTCGTTGAGACCGGACAAGAGACAGCGCTGGACAATAAAATGGAGAAAAACCAATATAAGGAGAAGATCCTTGGTAACAAGCCTCTTGTGGTGATTAGAGGAAACATTGTTCTTGACAAGTGGAGAGAGTACAATGATGCTGTTGCCACGGGATTTAAAGCCAACCCAAGTTTAATGATCCAGAAACAACTCTTGGAAGCGACAGAAAAAGAGGACGAGAGGTTGAAAAGAGCCCAACTTGCCTTGTCAACAAATCACCGATACGTACACCTTCCAGACTGTGGCCATGGTGTTATCCAACAAAGGCCCGAGGCGGTTGCAGATGGAGTCAACTGGGTTATGACGAATCTCGAGAATGGGTCACAAAGGAAGAGTGATAACAGATGGCAAACAGAAATAAGGGACAGATTGCGACGTGCTCTTAGACCATGAGTTTTCGTAAAAGAACACAATGCATTCTGTCCACTCGAGAAGGAGACGACTTTGGTAGCTGCTTGTTTCACTTGGAAGGGCGAATTGATGAGGTGGTAAGGGCTAACCTGGGGAATTGGGGAAGGGCCCAAATAGATATTACCTCGCTTCCTCCATAGAACGGCTTCTATAAGATTTTCGATAGTAAGAGATAATATTTTAGTTGTGTGTACCGGCATCCAGTAAAGCTGTTGGTTGGGTTGAAGGTTCTTCAATGCGAGGGATTGTGATTCACAATTGTATGGCCAGTAATGCCTCTGAAAAGTCACAGATACATTTAGGAAAGATGGTCAAACATAACCTCCTCGGCTAATCCTCTCCCTCCAAGTCTGACATTCCGGAATAAAGACATCTCACTACGAAAATGCTTCAACCTCCAGTTCGAATGTTGTCCTCCCATCCCGACCAGCTGTCGATACGGCAGCTCTCACATCGTCACAGAGACTCCCTGGCCCACAGACAACGACGCCTATTCTCTGCCAATTGCCCTCTACTTCGCGAGCGATAAGATCTTGGGCAAGGAATCGTCCTCCAATCTTGACCTCCCTATCCGCCACACTGCTCAAGTCTATCTCATCGACGAGACACTTGGCCGATTCCTTGACACTCCAAGCTAGCTTGATGTTCCAATGGCTGCGAGTCCATGGTAGCACAGCCGTGATGCCTATACCGCCTGCGATGAGCAAGACTCGGTCACAGCGGAGAACCTCCTTTGGATGGTTGCTAGGATAAGGCCCATCAATCAATGTCAGCAAGTTGCCTTGCGGTCCTAAATACTTGGTGATACCTGTACCCTTCTTAATAAAAAGAGTGACTCCTATGCTCAATTCCTCAGCCGCTACAGTGGTCGACACCCGTTGGCTCTTCTCCATATCCAAATTAGGTGGAGGAGCCCTCGGAGTCTCACCCGATGTTTGAAGCAGCTGACTGGGAACGAGAGAGAATGGGTGATTCTCCCAAGGCCGGAGCTTGCTGAGAGTTGGGAAATGAACATAGGCATTACGTCCAGGTTCCCAACCGAAGCGAAGGCCGGGAATATCGATACGAACATAGTCACCCCCTAGGTCAGTGACTCTCGACCTACGAACACCGTTCTTAACGATCCGTCCCACACGCACCGCGCGGTCGAAGAACCAAAAGCAAAAGGCAATGTACAGCCAAACTTCATAGCCTGAGGTATTCGGGATGTACATGCCCATACTAGCGTACCACTGGATAAGGTGATACCATGATCCGACAAGAACGAGGACGCTCAGAATGATGTGAGTGATGAGGAAGATCTCATAGTTGTTTTTCCGCGCATACAACCCACTGGCTAGGGTCATGATGACTGTTGCAATGGTAGCGACAACACCCCAGATCCACCATGATGTGTGCGAGTAACGGGCGTAGATTTGTAGCCCGATGATAGAATGAATCACGACATGTAACATGAAGAAGCGGCCAACCCAACGGTGGAGCAACAAAAACGTCGAGTGCGGCCAATCCGTGATCCAGAGTAAGAGGTTATTCCTTGAGGAGAACAATATGAGCAGTGGTGCAAGCATGAAGGCGAAGGCACCTGTACGATACATGACGTAGGCGCTCACCTCGTGCCATTTTGTAGCAAACCAAGCATTTGGTTGGGCGGCCTTGTATCCAACAGCAGATAGAACTACGTTGAGGACGAGTATGACGCCAATGTACAGGCTCTGACCAATTGTTGGGACGTTCCCGAGCATGTAGGGAAGTGTTCGAACATGGTAGGTGCCAATACTACTAGGATATACCAGCCAAGGTTGGATCTGAGATAATGTCAGCTCTCTAGACGGAGGATGCAACAGGGTGCAAGTTACCTTGCGCTTGAAGAGTCCCATAAAAGGCAAATACTCAAGCCATGTCAAGAGAAAGGGGATGCCTACAGCCACAACAAAAATGACGATCCTGCATTCAGAAATGTTAGTCATTTGGAATGGACCCTGTGGTCATATGACCGCTTATACATCCTTGCTCATGAATTATACAAGCAAACAATCGATGTACGCATATTCTGATTCAAGGATAGCCGTATGAACAACGTTACCCAATACATTCCATTGAGCTAGGTATGTGGTAGGGTTGACGACTGTAGTGACATTGAGAGAGGTATCTGTGCTATTAACTTGATCTTTTGGCGGCTTCGGATCAACCTGGGCTAAAGCCTCGGCATATGTCCATTTAGGAGTAATGGTCTGGCTCCCAGTCACCTTGTTCTCCCAGTGACGCTCGATTTTAGAAGCAGGGACATGCTGCTGGGCACACTTGATGTTGATGCACCATGCCACCGATGTCAGAAACGCTGTGTCTTCGGCATAGCAGTCGGGGGTGGTCGAGGGCATGTGGCTGTGGCCTGCACTATGGTCCACAACAGTGCAGTTCAGCATCAGGGATGAGAAGGAACGAAGGCAAGACTCGGCACAGTGTGGTTGGTATGGTGTCTGGCCAAAACCACTGAGAAACTGAGCACCGGCTTGGCCGACCAAGCCGGTAAACCAAACATTTGACAAAGCCTTCATTGCACACTGGACAGAGACTTGGACAACAGAGATCTTGGGCCAGGAACACCATAACAACGACCTCGTAAAAAGGGGGATGCCGTCTTCATGAAATATTTCTCCGGTAATACGTCGTGAAAGGCGGATAGAGTGCAGAAACCAAGGCCTGGAACGATGGGCTAGTCGGGAAGCCAGTAATTCGCCGCGTTGAGAGGATTTGAGCAAGTTATCAAAAGCCGATGTTTTACTGGCTAAGGACCTTGTTGCGTCTCTCATGTAACCTCATGTGGGATGGCATGATGGAGGGTTACACCATAAGGCTAATAGAAAAATGTTCAAGATTAAGACAACTGTACTCGGATCTATCAGACTGCACATTGCTCTGGCATGTTTGTGCTTTTTTAGATCGCTTGAGGATGGTACACTGGAGGTCAGGAGAATGTTTAGAGGGACTAATCTTGCCCCTCATAGCTTCGCTGTTTAACATGAGACCTAGGCTTTTGGCAAAGAGTTATTCGACGCTGATTTTAATGGAAAAACAAGATGGCAGGCCGCCATGGTACACAGCTGGGCCATTGTTCTCAGCCAATTACGCCTGAGAAGGATAAATATCAAAATTCGATGGAATTACCCAGGACACGCTTGGCCTTTTAGCGGTGACACGTCCCTTTATCGAGTATTGGGTGAACAAAAGAGCAAAAGCTTGTTCTGATGATATGTTGCAAGAGTGGGAGATTTGCTTATAGGATGCTGGTTTGTTTTGCGACAGGCATATCTAACCAACTTTATGTCTTGGCCATTCAGGGCATCAAGGAAATCCTTTTGTTGAACCGAATACTGTATTTGTCATGTTTCTGACCAAAGGAGAACAAGAAGGATACTACTGGGGTGTCCCGATTCACGAAGATACGCACTCTGTCAGGCGAAAACCAGGCTTATGGAGATTTCAAGACGATGGTTGGCCGGTTGAATGTTCCAGCCCGTTGTGAATTGTAATACTGTTGATCCTTGGGATGAAAGTGTCGGAGGTAACCTGATGTGAAAATGATGTGCTCATCCATAATCAGACAAGATTAGAAGATAGCCACACCGTTTGGCGGACTGGCCACACCTCCCAATACCTAGAATTGTCAGTTAAATATTGAAACACGAAGTGGCCGTTACTCATACCTTGAGTGGCATGCTAGAGAAGAAGAATGACCATCGTCCTCTTTTGTTGCACTCCTCACTCAGCTTTTCTAAATCAAACAACTCTCCAATAGGCATCCCCCAACCAGCGAGCAACCACTCGTGCAGCCAGTAATCCGTATTCTGGCATGGCCACGCTTCAAAGCTTGGCTGATCACCAGCAACAGCCGCGAAATCCTGCTCCCAGAGCCATCGCAGAGTTTCCTTGGAAGATTCGACCCCCATCGCTGGTGGGGTTTGATAGTCTGCCAGGGCTTTGCACTCGTCGTCGGAAAGTTTCTCGTAGGCGCGGATCCAGCCGGTCCGGATAAAGAGAATGTCGCCTTTCTTGAACGTTGTGCCTTGGCTGGAAGCTACCTTTTTGAGGTCGGATATGGGGATAGATACCGTTTTGAAGGGGGTTAGATGGATGTCTTGCGATTCTGCCCATGAGGCGTAATCTAGTAGGACACCACGGCCAACGATACCACCTCTGTCCACCCAGGCTACAACCATCAGCGTCTTGCCTCTCGGTATAAATACATGGCTTACCTTGAGTCCCATTCACATTCGAGTCTTTTAAATCATCCTGTGTCTTCCCATTAAAGAACAATTTCTCCTTCTGGTACCCGTAGTGTCGAAACCCATCCCATTGAGAACTGCTTTGCGTATTAAAAGTCAAAGTATCGTCGTTAACCGTCCGCGGGTCTTTGCTCTTAATAACATGCTGCAAGGGGGCACGACCGAAACACGGTCTCGACATGGCACCCAATGGCCAATCTGTCGAGACTCTCACACCCTCGCTTATCTCGGTTGCTGCAGCTGCCACGGTCTCTGTTGTAAGTAGATTGAGCATACCGCACTCATCATTGGGTCCAAAGAGACCCCAGGCATTGCCATGGGGGCCATCTTTTTGAAGAGGCAGGTCATCGAACGATGGTTTAGTCATGATATCACTCAAGTCCGGTGTTTGAAAGAGGTGAATGCTTTTGTTCATGAAACCTTTGAGCTTACCCCGCTCATATGTCGCGGGGATGACGTTCAAAATGGGGTTGATTCCCCTGCTGCTCAGTCTGCTCGGCATTTCGATGACCGAGGTGGGCCACTAAGAAGACCTCATACCCAACACTGTAAAGAGGATTTGAATAATGATAGAGATATCTATATGATCTATCTCTTTGAGATGCCCAGTACACCTGGAGACAAACGCACACAATGTACATATCATGGCTCCGAGAGCGATATACACTCTTTGTAAAGCACAGATCTGGCCAATTGTCACAAGACTGGGTATTCCATTCTCCCAAAATCATGTTGAAATTCGTGTATCCCTGGCTGCTTCGTGAGCGTGACATCCGACGCATATCAACCTTCTTGTTCCATGCTCTGACTCTCATTTCCGAAACTGCCGAAATTAAGCAACAAGAAAGACAAACTATGTATTATACCAATAAACCATTCGAGGGACAACCTTGCTGTCCCGTTTTGGTGAACTTACTTTGAGGACAGAAATTACATTACAGAACAATCGAAGCACACAAAGTCCCTTTGGACATGAGCTCGGTCAGGTGCGATTGAACAAAGCCAAGAACTTGAAACCTAATGACCTGCTGGGATATTGTGGCAGTATAGGAATGCAGGAAATCGTGTTCAAGTCTTCCTATTCCATCTTCTTCAACCGTCAAGCTACCGGCATTGCCAATATCGGGAACCAATCTTGACCTGATGATTAAGCCATGTTCATAAAAGTATTCAACTTACATATTCGACAGCTTCAACAAAGCCTAAACTTGCTGAGTTACCAACGACCTCGTCCTCTGTGGACGCCTACAACCCATACCCACAAGCCACTCAAGGCGTTCTAGACCGCTTCTTGATCACAGCTTCAGCTCCGCCCACTGCTCATCAAACTGTGCCTCAGAGCTGAGAGCCAAAGCTCAAGCTTCTGATGTAGCTCCGTCGTAGACCGGATTGCTAGCACCACAAGCCAAACGCCTCTGAGTGCTGATTGGTCCACTTCATCTCATGATGTCCTCGCCTGACGATGTATGGGCGCCGTCAAAGGAGAGGTTTCTCCTTAAAAGGCTGAGTCCGAGTTCCAGGCTGTGCGTCATGGCAAGCTCGTTACTAGGTGATTTTATGATACTTTTGGCTGCTATTTTGAGAGTTCTGTAAGGCTGAATTTCTAGCCACTTTCAGTTTGTGAGGCAGGGTAAGCGATGCATCAAAGAATGATTAACATTCAGGTCTAGATGAAGCTAAACGATGTATAAGAAGCTGGCTTTTCTCGACCTGAGTTGTATCCAAATCATCTCCACTGAACACACATTTGAGCATCAAGTTTCATTCAAGAACCTCATCCACCAGTATCTATTCGCATCTTCAAAGTTCATCTTCAAAATGCTCGCTCAAACCATCTTCACCATTCTCCTTTCTGCCACTGCTGGCATCGCAGTTCCTCTCGAGCCCCGCGACGAGAAATACTTTACTCCCTCGGCCATGTACAAGTACAACGTCCGCGATACTGTCATCACCGACAGCACAGAAGGCTACGTCACCAAGTATCCCGAGAATGGCGGCAACGACATCACAACCCTTGTCACATTCCGATATCCCGAAGCTGCTCGAGGCAAGAAATGCCGATTCGCCTTCTACCTCGATCACAAGGAGACATTTGCCGGCAGCGGAAAGCTTGATGTCTACTCAAGTCTCAAGCCCGTGCCTGTGCCCCGACCTGCCTGGCTAAACAATCAACGCAACAATCATCTTGGTCGCCTCAATCTCAAGGTCCCGGGATACGCGACTTGGGATGCTACCTACGGCGCCTACATGACACAAAAGACGGATTGCAAGAACCCTGGAGAGCTTGAGGGATTTGAGCTTGTTGGCGTTTTTGATAGGGATATCGTGTACTGGGATCCTAAGGTTTCTGGTCCTCGAATTGTCTACACTAACAATTAGTTGACGGGAACATGTCTTGACACATTTATCTCTTGGACTGTATCGGTGTTTAGTATTTAAGTTAATTCATTCAGTCAAAAGCTCTGCCTGACGTTGAGGGTATACAGGAATTCTGGGCGTTTATTAATAGAGCACATATATCAAACATGTTATTCTCCATTATATGTGCCATACGCATTGAAGTGTCTAAATTGTTGGTATGTTTCTTGCAACGTGATAATCTAGGGTTAGTTATGCAGGCTAGAGTCATTATGAACATTGAGGATTATGAATTATGTTATGAAATAAACCCTGGTCATTGCCATGGTGAAGACGCACTTGACCAATTACGACTGCCTATCACAATTTTAACCTTCGATCAACACAAGATGAACATTAACAGCCTCCCCACAGAGATACTCTCTATCATCCTGCAATTCCTTATAGAGCCCCCCTTCCCGTATGATCCGGACTGCTCACATCGTCTCAAACATCTGTCGAATGCGCGTTTAGTCTGTCGACAATGGAATCATCTAGCCGCCCTGCAGCTCTTTCGCACCATTGCGCTCGCACATACAGCAATGGATGGTATTGATGAGTTCAAGCCATGGAACAACATGCTCGACTTGGATCTTGTCAAACAAGCCGCCCAGAATGCTGTCATTTACTCAACTCCCCAGGAACGGGGACGTCGTGACTTCGGCACTTGGGACGAATGGAAGCGAGGTAATTATCCCGCATTCACATCAGCGATTAGCCGAATCATGGAATTGCCCAGCATTACCTCTGTCTTCGTCAGATTTTCCAGTACTTGCCAAGGCCGCGATGAAGACTGGGCCTATTTTGAACGAGAGGTTGAGCTTACCTGGACGCGCGAGCATACGTTGCAGGCTATCTTGGATGCGCTGGTGGAAAGGGCAGCAGATCCAAGCAACAGCACAATCCACTCCCTCACCCTGGTCAACTTGCAGAATGTGCCCAGTTCGCCAATCGATGCAAATGGGAAATACGAGTCTATCACCCGAAATGTCAAAAGTCTCCGGCTCCAAGTTGTCGCAGAGGAGAATGAAGAAGGCCCTGACGCAGATCTTTACTGCATCGAGCGTTATAAGTTCGAGCCCTACTTGCAGAAGGAATTCCTTCCACTGTTCGCAGGTCAACTCACAAGTCTGAACCTGGCATTCAGTGAATTTTGGGGCACAGCTCCAGGATACTTTGATGGCCGTGGTCTTGTCTTTCCCAACCTCAAAACACTTGCACTTGGTCGCTTTGTTATCAGCCATCATGACCACTTTGACTGGGTTATAGCTCAGAAATCCCTGGAAAACTTGTACCTGGATAACTGTCAGGTCATGTCGTATTTCAAGGTCACTGAGGAAAATGCTAATAGATGGCATTTGCGCACTCATGACTGGAAACTTCATTCGACAGATCAAGATATGGGTGAGGACAATGTCATTTATTCTTTTTCTGGGACGTGGGAAACGGTTTTCGATAAAATTCGGACAAGTCTACCGCGGCTCATTGACTTTGGCATCAATAAGTTCTCAACAGGTCTACACGTTGACCGTCCAGAAACAATGGGCGTAAATCTGCCTCTGGACCGATATATTTGCTTCGAGGAAAGCATGTGCCCCTGTCCATGGGAGGAGAGTCCCCCAGCAGCTCTTTTGGAAGGGGACTATCCCTTCGCGCCAGACTACGATACTAGCGAGGAAGGGCAGAAGACGCGTGAGATGTTGTTGAAAGAACTGGATGAGAAGGAGACTGACAGTCTTTTTGCGTTGCTGATGACGATAAATGAACGAGCTTGGAGTGAATGACACGATGGAGTCTCGCAAAACACAATAAGAAAATCTACAAATTCTTTGAACAATGTCATCAGAAAATTGACCAAAGAGGGACTATGTGTCCGCAAATGGAAACGCTCCTGATGCATACATGTGGCGTTGAAATGTCGTTAGTCTGCGCCCTTGAAATGACATGGAATTGACATGACATTGACATTTGACATTGATATCTGGATCAATCCATGCCATGCAGTCGCTGTCCAGGAACACTTGTTCTCGCAAAACGTCATATGAGGACAGATATAAGCTGTCATGATTCCTCTTAACATTCAGCAAGCAGCTATTTTCCTGCCGTGGTTGATTGACAAACGCACCCCATCGTCATTGACGCTACAACACTCCTAAATCTAAACAAGAGATATTCAGGCACTTGTCCAATCACTGTTCAATTATTCATTTCAACGTTACTTACATACCAATCACCTCATCATGGGTTCACATACCCCAGCGCAATCTGACGATATCATTCTTCGCCAGCACAGATCTGGCGACATGGGTTGGATCGCGCACCGCCACTCATACGTCTACGGGAAACTCCCTGGATACGACAGTGGTTTCGAAGCCCTAGTATTGAGAATAGGTGCCGATTTTCTGGAAAAGCACAATCCTGAAAATGAACGTTGTTGGATCGCCGAGCGAAACGGCCAATTCCTTGGGTGTATCATGCTTATCCAGCATCCCGAAGAAGAACAAGCAGCGAAGCTACGGTATCTTCTTGTAGAGGAAGAGGCTCGCGGACTGGGTATCGGGGGACGACTGGTCAAGGAATGTTTGGATTTTGCTAGAAAGTCAGGGTATAAAGCCGTGAACTTGTTGACGGAGGCAAGCCTGTTCAGTGCTCGTAGGTTATACGCGAAGGCGGGATTCCAGATTGTCAAAGTGGTGGAATGCGAGCCCTGGGGAGCCAAGATGGTACAGGAGACGTGGAGGTTGGAGCTCTAATTCGGGTGATATAGACAAAATCAAGACTTACGAGAATTGGATTGTTATACATGTCGCTGCACCTTGCTACACAAGAGGACCGGGCAACGATCTTGAGAATCTAGATGAAGGACACGACTCATTTGTTTGATTAAGTGAGTAAATCACATGGATCCAGGTTGCCAGTCTTGATAACCTTCACGATCCCATTGACTGCGCTTCAAATCGACTATCACGGATAAGCTACCATGAATCGATTATCGTCAATATGATTTAACATAGACAATCAGCCACATGTTTCTCATGGTTGAGAGACATTGCCCCACGTAGATTCTGCGCAACGGGATACGCAGCAGAGTTGCAGGTGGCGGTGCGCATTGCATCATTGTTTGGGTATAGCAACGTCCTCGACGAATGAATTTGTTGCATGCTATCTCATGTCTCAACGTTTGGTGCGGGGGTTGGCAGCAACAATCAACATTTCCATGATCAGCAGTAATATCACTTCTTTCCATATTGTATGTTCTGCATCTCTCCTTCATACTTATTCCTTCCTTGACCATCCTGGTTCTATATTACAGTACATCCGAGACACCCCTCATATCACACGTCATGGATAAATACAAATTCCCAACAGACCCCATCGCCAACCCTTCTGCCGTGGTATCAGGTAAAAACTACCGCTTTACCCTCATCAACGATACTGTTCTTCGCTATGAATGGTCAGAAGACGGCCAATTTGAGGACAGAGCATCAACCTTTGCTATCAACAGAAACTTCAAGCCTCCAAAGTTCACTGTCTCCGAAACAGACGAATACCTTGAAATCAGAACCGCTGATTATCAGGTAACATATAATCGCAAGAAGTTTGACCATTATGGCTTCACCGTGAGCTTTACTGGGAAGTACACTCTCTGGGGAGCAGATTGGAGATATGGAGAGAGACCAGAGAACCTGGGGGGCACGGCTAGAACGCTTGATGGGGTGGACGGTCGCTGTGAACTGGAGCCTGGAATTCTTTCACGAGCTGGATACTCCGTCCTCGATGATAGCGCATCCATGCTTTTCGACGGAAATGGCTTCGTAGCCCCCCGCAAACCAGGAGATAGAATTGATGGGTATCTCTTCTGTTACGGGCATGACTACAAGCGTGCAATGGCCAGCTTCTATGCCATCTCAGGAAAACAACCACCGCTTCCACGCTGGGCTCTTGGAAACTGGTGGAGCCGATACTATGCGTACAACGACAAAGAGTATCTTCAGCTGATGGACAAGTTTAAGCAAGAGTCTGTTCCACTTTCTGTTGCAGTCATTGATATGGACTGGCATCTTGTCAAAGGCGACGAGGTCCCTCATGCTGGCTGGACAGGATACACCTGGAACAAGGAACTATTCCCTGATCCACCTGCTTTTACCAAAGCCTTGCATGAAAGGGGTCTCAAGATCACGCTGAACGACCACCCGCATGCAGGTGTGCATCACCACGAGGACATGTACGAGGAAATGGCCAAAGCCTTGGGTCATGACACGTCATCACAAACCCCTATTCTCTTCAACCCATCCGACCCAAAGTTTATGCATGCTTATCTCAATGTCTTGCACCGCAAACTTGAGAAGGATGGCTGCGACTTTTGGTGGATCGATTGGCAGCAAGGCCCCTACTCTCGCATCCCAGGACTTGACCCGTTATGGCTGCTTAACCATTTTCACTACCTCGATCTCAAGTTACAAGACAAAGGAAGACCCATCATATTTTCCCGATTTGGCGGCCCAGGAAGTCATCGATACCCTATTGGTTTCTCGGGAGATAGCGTCATGTCATGGGAGTCCCTACAGTTCCAGCCCGAGTTCACGGCGACGGCATCCAACATTGGGTACGGATGGTGGAGTCACGATATTGGCGGCCACTACGGAGGTTCTCGGGATGACGAACTTGCTGCTCGTTGGGTTCAGTTTGGCGTTTTGTCACCAATCATGCGTCTTCACTCGATGAATAGTCTCTGGGCGTCAAAAGAGCCATGGCTGTACCGCAAGGAATTCTCAGAAGTAATGCAAGAGTATCTCCGTTTTCGTCACCGCCTTATTCCATACCTTCACACCATGAACACTCAAGCGCCTTATGCAGACGAGCCGATCATCCAGCCACTGTACTGGAGATACCCAGTAAGGGATGAAGCATACAACAAGCCTAATGAATATTACCTTGGAACAAGTCTCCTCGTGGCTCCAATCGTCAAACCCCGAGATGAGAGAACAAACTTGGGAGCGGTCGACGTCTGGGTTCCTCCAGGGCGCCATCTGGATGTCATGACTGGCTTGGTATACGATGGAGATAGAGATGTCAGGATGCACCGAAGTATACAGAGTGTTCCTGTACTTGCCGCCGAGGGCTCTATTCTCCCTTTGGATAACGAGTCTGCGCCCGCCAACGGATGTAAGAACCCTGCTGCTTACGAATTACTTGTTATTGTAGGAAAAGATGGTGAATTCACCATCTGCGAGGAACCGGACGATGAAGTCGAATCGACTCAAAGCGGCAAGTCCCGTAATATCTGCATCAAGTTCGACCAACAGAATGGACGCTTGACCATCGATTCAGCCAAGAAACAATGGAGAGTCAAGTTCTTGTCCTTCATTGAGCGACCGTCCTCCCTCTCCGTTTCAGTGAACGGTTCCAGCATCAAAGATTTCAAGTCCGAAGTCCACAAATTCCCCGAAGTTCCGGGACTAGCCGTAACGCTCCCGGAATTACCTCGATATTCGGGAGACGTCGTTATCGATATTGGCAAAAACCCTCAACTCAGCGTTCTTGACATGACATACAAGATCGAGCATTATATTCTTGATTTCCAAATGGATATGGGCATCAAGAATAAGGTCTGGGGTCTTTGCAGTTCTAAGCAACCTGTAGGCAGCAAGATTGGACAGTTAACGACCTTGGGTCTGGATCAGGAGTTGACGGATCCATTACTGGAGTTGTTAGTTGCGGATAGCAGAGAACAGAGATGAGGGCAGGGGAGACTGATGGGGGAGTGCATTAACTTGCAATAGTTATCATGGCGCTCAAAAACTCCCGATCATTGTACTGTCATCATGACAAAGACGTATCTATTCAGCTTCGGACATATCCTATCATGAGAACAAGGGTATTCCCTCAGCCAGCCCCAAGCTCTTGTCATAAATCATTCACTTTAATTATCCAAGACCCATCAAGTGCTCTCCAAAACTACCTTGTCTAGGCTAGACCGTTACTTGCTCAAGTCACTCCCCACGCCATCGCCACATGTCGATGCAAAAATGCGGGGGAAATTGCTGCTATCACTCGATAAATCACTTATTCCAGGGATCATAATCTGACCAACTTCAGCCACATCCTTCCCCGACGTGGGTCGGCTCCAGAACCCGACCAGGCCATCCTGATCCTCCACCGTCCAATCTCCCACCATCTTCACCTAGTCTTACCTCACCACACCTTTTAAGCTGCATCGCTATGTCCGAAACTGTAGCCATGAGGTCTGTTCAAGCATAATAGACCAAATGGGTTCTAAACCCTATCCTGCACCACTCACAGGAGAGCATAGCTTCTATGCAACGGCCTCACTGACTGCCTGTCAAAGACTTGCTACTACTTGGTTTATTGACTTTTCACCGCCAATACGGTACACTGCTACCCTTTCGCGAGCTGGAGTTTAAGTCATGGTTATGTATCGAGGCGTTTGAGAGTTCAACTTAGTCTACAAGTAGACACAACTACCGATATCTGGGGAAAGCGGGGGAGGGGCGAATCCGAAGGGTTGTGGAACGGCTGCGATGCGATTGGGTATTGTCATCAAGATTGTCCTTGATTGTCGAAATGATCTCTGTTTAGACTCGTCTAGAATCTGAGAGCCAGCCTCTTGGATTGGTTCATCGTGGGCACAGGGTTCGCTGTGCTTTGGATCTAAGCTGCATGGAGACGCAATGCAATGAAATTGTTTAATTGTACGGGATTCGCGACGTCTCTCGAGGAACATGGCTGCCATTCGTGTACAAACATGGCGTCACTTATTTGTCGTACTTAAAGGTCATCAGAAGTTAAAAGAGAAGGAAAATCCCCTCCATTCTCCTACCATCTTCCCTTTGCCGATCATCCACACTTCGATCTCTTCATAATAGATCACTAGTCAGCCCCATTGAATCAGTTCAAGAACTGTGTTCAGCCTTTCCCTTCCCTTTCGATCCCACCCCAACCGTCATAATGTCGGACGAGGAAAAACATACCAAGCTCGACACCTTGAACTCGAGCAACCTAGGGGATGTCCATGATATTCATGGCCATCCCGTGGGTGACCTCCACCGAAGGCTGAACAATCGTCAGATTCAGCTCATCGCTGCGGGTGGTTCCATCGGAACAGCTCTCTTCATCAGCATAGGCGGTGGTCTCGCCAAAGGCGGTCCTGCGAGTCTCTTCCTTGCTTTTGCTCTTTATTCCATCGTTCTCGGTCTCGTCAACAATTCCATTGCCGAGATGAATACCTATATGCCAGTGGCAGGCGGATTTATTCGTCTTGCTGGATACTGGGTTGATGATGCACTTGGATTTATGGCTGGTTGGAATTTCTTCCTCTATGAAGCCTTAATCATTCCCTTTGAAATCGTCGCTTTGAATCTGGTCTTGTCGTTCTGGAGTAGCGACATTACCAATCCTGGACCAACAGCTGGTATTTGTGCTGCAGTTATTTTCCTCTATGGGTGAGTCTTTTTGTCCACCGTCCTCTACTCATGCGTGCTATTGCTGACTTCGTCACAGTCTGATCAACGTCCTTGCTGTGAGGTTCTACGGAGAAGCTGAATTCTGGCTCTCAGGTGGAAAGCTTATCCTCATCTTTATGCTATTCGCCTTCACTTTCATCACCATGGTTGGTGGCAACCCAAAGGGCGATGCGTATGGATTCCGGTACTGGAGCAATCCTGGATCGTTCGCCGAATACATTAGTACTGGAGACCAAGGGCGTTTCGAGGGCTTCCTTGCCGCACTCTTCCTCGCTGCCTTCACTGTTGTTGGTCCCGAATACATCAGCATGGTCTCTGCTGAAGCTCAACGGCCAAGTGTTTATATCAAGTCGGCCTTCAAGACCGTCTACTGGCGATTCTGCATCTTTTTCGTCATTGGTGCGTTGGCTGTTGGAATTGTCGTTCCCTACAACGATCCCACACTCGTGGACATCTACTTCGGTGACGGTGGTGGTGGCGGCACTGCTGCTGCATCTCCCTATGTCATTGCCATGGAGATTCTAGGCATCGGTGTTCTTCCTCACATCGTAAACGCCTTGATCTTAACATCGATCTTTTCGGCCGGAAATACATATACCTACTGTGCCACCCGAGCTCTCTACAGTCTAGCTCTCGAAGGTCGTGCGCCAAAGTTCCTGCGCTATGTCAACCGATCCGGTATCCCTGTGTACTGTTTCTGCATTGTCATGCTTTTCCCCTTCCTCTCATTCCTCCAGGTCAGCAATAGCTCAGCCAAGGTTTTGACTTGGTTGATCAGCATCGTTACTGGTGGTTCCATCATCAACTTCCTCGTCATGTCAATCACATTTCTCAACTATTACAAAGCATGCAAGGCCCAAGGCGTGGACCGAAAGACCAGACCGTATTACGGCTACTTCCAGCCATACGGTGCATACATTGCCATTTTCATCCAGTTTATCATTCTGTTTATTTATGGATACACTGCATTCAAGCCATGGGACGTCGAAGTCTTTTTCCAGAATTATATGATGCAAATTCTGGCACCTATTCTATTTGTTGGTTGGAAGGTGATCAAGAAAACCAAGTATATCCGTCCTAGTGAGGTCGATCTAGTATGGGAACGACCGCTCATTGAAGCCTATGAAGCAAGACTTACCACACCAATCACTGGCTTCTGGGAGGAGATGGGACATCTGGTTGGCATTCGACGCAAGCGCAAGAACCAGGATACTATTTGAACGGGTGCGCAAGTTTCTTAATGTTGTTGACGGGGTTGAGGTGACCGAGCAGGTTTTGATAAATCCATCGTTATTGACATGTTATTCACGAAGTTCTTGAATGAATTGTGACCAATTTACCAAGTTTGTAATTGTAATGCCTGATGCTAGGTTCGATATTAACAGATTCGCTTTTGTGAATTACTACAGTCTCAATTCTGAGAAGTGAGAAATTGTTCCTCCCAACTCACCTCACTACGCATGGTCTCATGCACCTCTAATCCGGCATGCCCGGATACCACCTCATTGTGATGCTGTAATCGCGCTGAATTGTTGTAGCCTTGAGCTGATCTTGGCATGATGAAATCAGCTTCGCCAAGCAGATCAATCCATACCCCAGCCTCTTAATTCAACTTGGTACACTTGTTGGATGCCATCACCTCGACCTATCAGCACTGTCGCAAACACACGCTAGATAAGATAATCTACCTGTATCGCCAATTTGCAATTCGCAAGTCCGTAATTACGCGCACCGTCACTGGCCAAGCCAATCCCCCCCCTACCGTGGGGGAAAAAGCAATGAGGGTGTGTGGTACAGGTATGACGGACGGCTGAAGGGACCAACCATGTCTCCCTCCATCCCAACAGGTTTTATCTCGTATCCCCGTCACGCGACTTTTCTTCTCTCTCTCTCTCTTCCCTCATCTAACCCGTGTTTTTCTCTCTCCCCATTTCTCTTATGTCAATTAGGAGCGCTCCCCTGATGACAAATGTTTCAACCCTTATGCGGCTAATTTATTCATCGCGACATACCTCCTACTTGTCGGACAATGTCTGGACTCGTACCAGACATCTATGCCGGGATTTTTGTCACATATCCAATTGCAGTCGCGGCATTGGTATTGAGATTTATCGCTCGTCGTATGACAAAGATGAAGCTGTGGTTTGATGATTACTTTGCTGTAGCTGCTGTTGTGCGTGTGAATGAGCATGTTTCCCACTCCTGGTAAATACTGACTTGTTTCAAAGGTCTTTACCACTGGCTATACAATTGATTTGCTTGTAGGTATGTTACTACAATCGATACTGTATACAACTTGTCATATTGACCTCCTGTGCAGCCACAAACAAGTACATGCTTGGCCAGACTATTGGACATCTCGATAGCCAACGGATCGAGTATATCCTCACCAAGACTAGGCTATGTCTCTGGATCAGTAGTTTACTGTATGCCTCATCGATAGCCTCAGCCAAGCTTGCAATTCTTTCTTTTTATTGGCGAATCTTTCAATTTTCTTCAATTCGATATCCCATTCTCATTCTTCTTGTTGCTGCGACTCTTTGGTACATTATTCGAACTTTCATGGTTATCTTCATGTGCAGTCCCGTTTCCTTCTATTGGGACAAGTCCATACCCCATGGTCATTGTCGCATTGATGTGTCTAACTTCTTCTTTGGCTCGGTCCTCACTCACTCCATCATGGATCTCATCATCTTGATACTTCCTTCTGTTGAGGTCGTGAGGCTTCATCTTCCACTTGGTCAGAAGATTGCCACTGTTGGACTATTTACATCGGGTGCATTGTATGTTTACCTCGAGGTGATTGGTTTCATTCATCGTGCTCACGGCATACAGAGTCTGCATTGCTTCTGTCTTTATCCTCTACGAGTCCATCAATTACGATCCTACCACCAATGAACTACCATACGCAATTACTCGCAACGTTCTTTGGGCTTCAGTGGAGATAAATCTGGCCATATTCTCAAGTAAGATGAGACTCTCTTGGACATTGTAACAACACTTACCGTACAACAGGCTGTCTACCTATTCTGCGGCCTATCTTTCGTCAACTGTTTCCTGGCATCATTTCAAGTGCCGTCAGTCGTCCCATTTCCCTACCAACAGTTGTCATTCGAGATCCCGATTCATCTGGACCAGCTAAGGATAGTCCCAGTACACTTCCAAGTTCCGAAAGGGGGGAGAGAAGCTGGAGTGGTCGTGGAAGACGCAGCCCGGGTGGAGAGTCATCGAGAGCAAATGAAGGCATTCAAGTTTAATAAAATAGATGGAAAGCAACTTCAATGGACATGAGGACATGAGGGCATGAGAACATGAGGACATGAACCACAGTGAAAGACATGACTATCTCACGTTTCGTGTATGCCGTCGACGTCTGGTGTCTCCCTAAGCACGGCAGTTGATCGTTCAGAACGACCTAAAGAGACTGCGTTCGAGGCTCCGATAGACTAGGCTCACAACCTCCGGCTTTCGGATCCGACCGAGTAGGGTTGCTTCTAGTGCATAGCCAAGAGATCCGAGTGGCGCCCACACCGTCCATACCTTACACACCTTCGGGTGGTCGGCCTCTGCCCACGTGCAGTCGGGTACAACGTTGTGTCTCGCATCTTGCGTTAAGCAATTCCGTCAAGCGCCGTACCTAAAGTGTCTGCCTTGGGG